>JAYMFT010120867.1:0-13259 GCA_038088735.1 Panulirus argus | reverse complement strand
TAATAATAATAATAATAATAATAATAATAATAATAATAATAATAATAATAATAATAATATTGATAATAATAATGATATTGAAGATAATGATAATAATATCAATAATCGCTGAACTGCACTGGCAGACATTCCCTAACACTTGGGAGAGAGGCCATGTATCACTGAAATGTAATGTGTCATCATACCATGAATTACCAAATCACTTGGCCATGTATCACCATATCATGTGACCACGTATCACTGAGTTAGTTGAGTGGCCACACGTCTAAAGCGATCATATGGTTACGTATCACTGAGATTATCACATGGCCATGTATCAACTTCACATGATGTGGCCATACTAACGTCATTTCATGTGGCCATGTGTCACCAAGGTATCAGGAGCCCAAATACCACCTTGGAAACATGCAGCCATTTATTACCAAGGTTCTTATGTGGCCATGTATCGCCATGTCGTGTTGGCCATGTATCAGGTGGCCATACACGGAGGGAAGATCATCATAATGGAACCTTAACAATAATCTTACTAATATAGGGAAGGCCAGGTCACCTGATGAGCAGATACTTAAATTACCTCGCTAATTGGTTTCGTTACGAAGGAAATTGTCGATTATCGTGTGTGTGTGTGTGTGTGTGTGTGTGTGTGTGTGTGTGTGTGTGTGTAGGAGACGCTGCAGGAGGAGGAGGAGGACGCCTCGGGGGGCGTGGTGGGGCGGCAGGCTGGCTGGCTCAGGGCCTGGCGGAGGAAAGGTCTATCGCTGGGATGTCCTACACTGGGGGATGTCCCTAGCTGTAATGTCCTTCGCTGGGAGCTCCTTCGTCAGGGAGTGTTACGCTGAGGAAGTCCCTCGTCGGGGAAAGCTCTTCGCTGGGGAGGTTCTTCGCTGGGAAGGTTCTTCGTTGAGGAAATCCTTCGCTAGAGTGGCTTCAGTCTCCTTGAAATGGCGCGACGACTCTTGCTCTGAGTCCACATCGCTCCCAACACACGTATGTCCGTGGACGGATCATGCCCTAAAAGGCGTTGGTGCTATACTGAGCGATTTAGCTATACCGCCGTGCTCAAGGATCGTAACAACCGAGATAATAATCAGTCTCTGGTCTTTCTGAAAACCATAAGATCTTCAGCCTAATCGTCAGACACATATCGAAACAAATTGCAGTTGAGAGAAGCCACTAAGAGGGGAAAGAGAGACGCCAACGGGTAGATAACAAACATATAACATAATAAAAAAGAAATGGAACGGGAGAGGGAGCCATAAGAACGCTATTCAAAAGCGGTGTCTCAGAAGATTCGTCTCATGGAATAACTTTGGAGATTTTTACCTCTAACAGTTACGAAGTTTGAACACAATTTTTCCTCTTGGGGAGGGGGAGGAGGTGGCGAGGTGGAGGTGGCTGGGGAGAGTAAGGAAGGAAGGAAGGGGGGGAGACAATAGCCCTCTTAACACCCCCACTCAGCTCCCTCTCTCCCTCCCTCACTCTCTCCCCTTCCACGCCCTTGGATTTGCCCCTCCAACCCTGGAGGTCACTAAAAGCCGAGGCTGGCGAGAGGCCATCTGAGCGACCTCCTTCCCCACCCTCACCCCGCCTCAACCCACCTCCTCCCACGCACATCTTACGGACGATGGGATCATGCATTACTTGCAGGCCAGTCGGGCCGTGTTGTGGTCCAGTGGTCAATAGGGGCTTGGCAGCCCACTGACTCAAACAGCGTTCGCCTCCTGTATGTTCCACTGGCCAAGATCTGTGCCACCTTCTGCCGTATGTAACCCTGGGCAGGCTCAGTGCCACCTCCTGCTGTTATGTACCACTGACCAGCCTCTGTGCCACCTCCTGCTGTATGTACCACTGGCCAGGCTCTGTGCCACCTCCCGCTGTCTGCACCACTGGCCAGGGTCTGTGCCACCCCCTGCTGTATGTATCCTGGCCAGGCTCCGTGCCCAACTCCTGCTGTATGTGCCCTTGATAGTTCTGTAGCGTGATATAGTTTACCACTCTTATAAGGACTACAGGGAGATATAGTTCTGTGTGACATAGACCTATAGTGAGGTTCTATAGCTTGCTATGATTCTTCAATGTGATATAGATCTATAATGCTGAAATCATTCAGGTCTTACGTGTTAAGAACATAAAAAGTTTTGAAGAATCTACAAACTCCGTTTTTCTGAGTTCCAATATACGTACATACCTCCACCATAGAAGAAGAAGAAGAAGAAAGAAGAGGAAAAAGAAGGAGAAGAGAGAAAAAACATGATGAGGAAGAAAGAAGAGAGAAGAAAGAAGAGAGAAGAAAGAAAAGAGGAGAAACAAGAGAGAAGAAAGAAGAAAGAGGAATACACTACAAAAGAATGCAGGACTTCAACGAAAATACGTCACAGAGAAAATCAAATATTGCAATGTCTCTGGAGGCAAAGGTCGTGGCTCGCTGTGTTCTCTGGAGAACCATCGGAACTGACAAGCTGTCAAGGCCAGCCAAGGGGGGTAGGAGGGTGAGGTTGGCTCATGTTGCTATCCACGGCCGCACCTGTCAACTTGACACCCTCCATCCGACCTACTTATTCCGACCGACCGAAAAGCCATAAGTCTTGCTTGGCGAACCCTTTATTGCCTGCTCAGACCAAGGAGTTCTGCTCAGTGGTCGTGTCTCTGACTCTCTCTCTCTCTCTCTCTCTCTTACTGCTTCCTGCCTGCTTGCCTGCTGTGAGGTCGGGTTCCTCATGTCTTCATCCTTGTTAAGAGCGTCAAAGGGCAGAATCTAGGGTTGGTCGTCCGGCCAAAGTCTAAGGCCCAGATATCAAAGTCTGGTTCTCCTAATAGATACATCTGGATCTTGTAGTAAATCTGGGTCTTCTTGTAAATCAGGGTCTTGTAATAAATCCAGGTCTTGTAATAAATGTGGTTGTGATAAATGAGGGTTTTGTAATAAATGGCATTTTGTTCGGAGTCAAAATCTGCCAAATCTTTAAAGTCATGAAAATAAGGCTCCTTTTTCCACCTCACTCTTCCGAAGTTTGTAATATTCCTTAACTTTACTGTCTCACATTCTCTTCTCTCTCTCTCTCTCTCTCTTTCTTTCTCTCCACCACGCACACTCCCTGGATATCTTAGCGGCGTCGGTAGAAGTGTCAGGAATTACGTATCCAGAAAATGAAGGAAAATTTTTCACCAAACTTGGGGAAAAATGTCGGGTGGTTGGGTGGTGTCTTGGGGGAGGAGAGAGAGGAGGGGAGGACACCACACGTCGAGGCCATTCACGAAATTCTCCCTCGGCCAGTGTTCGGTGCGTTGATAACAGCTGTCATGAGGGCCCGAAAAACTTTCGTCATCTCTCCACACCTACGGTGCCTGAGCGGCGGCGCCGCTGGTAGATTGAGGAAAAGGCAGGGATTGGCACTCGGGGGAAGCACTGGAACAGTGCAAACAGTACCAGAGACTGTCACTTTGGGGCTTGGAACAGTGCAAACAGTAAGAGGGATCGTCTGGTACTTCATTCATCAAATCAATCACCACCAAGTACAAGGCGAAGATTAGGTCTGCAAAGTACTATAATATTTTAGGTTCTGAAGTGCTCTTGGGCACCGACAGGTTCCTTACCTCGGGTTCTTCACGGGTCACAAACGCAGGACATCCAGAACTCGTCATTATCAGTGAGAGAGAGAGACACTGGACACCACAGCGCAAGCCCAAGAGGGCAAGTAAAGTAAACCCTTGTATGAGACGAATATTATAACCAGCGACCAGGATGGCAGGGTCGCATCAGACTCGAGGAGGTGTGTGTGTGTGTGTGTTACTCTTTTCTTTGCGGTTTATGCCTTTCATGTAAGCGAGCGCATGTGGCTGTGCTTGTATACCTTTCTGTATTCACAGGGAGGTACGAGTTTACCTCTCCGGGTCCTCCTCCTCTGAGGGATCTTTCATTTCTCCCGTGGATGTTTCAGTGGTTACCGTGTTTACCTTCCCTCCCACTTAGCGTCTTCCATTTACCCAGTAACGCCGCCGTTTCAAAAAGGAGTTTTAGCGTATCTTTCACGTCTCTTTCTTTTGCCTTAGGCGCCTGATGGGTCCTTGAGGTGAGCCAGGCTCTTTCGCTTTCAGCATCAGCGAGTTTGTAGTGAGGAGGAACTTAAAAAAGTTTGTGCTATACTCTCTTCTCTCCGTCTGGCCTCAAATGAAAGAGGGGTCTGGAATTGCTATATGATGAAGGCAGGTCTATAGTTGATCTGTGATGAGGGTAGGTCTATAGCTGCTCTATATGGGCCAACCTCTTCTTCCCTTTCCTCCTCCTCCTTCTCCTCCTCTGTCCTCTCTTTCCTTCCTTACTCCTACACCACCACACACGCTATCTAACCCCTTTCTCTACTTCCCAGCTCTCACCCCCTTTGCTCCTCTATCTCTCTTAACCTGTTCTCACTACGTATCCACCACCACCAAGGCCGACGCTGAGAATACGAGATATTCTCATTGGGAAAATGCTGAAGTATTGAGTCAGAAATTGAAAACAGTATTATGGAGAGGAGGGGCTATTTTGAGGGCTCGTCTCCCACTTCAATTCTTCCTCCCAAGACTCGCGTATGTTACGTATGCATTCAAGCAATGACGCGGATGCTCTATGTATCAACCGGGCGTGAGGCCTAATGCTGAGGTATCGAAGACATAAAATTTCCAAGTAATGGATGAAACACATTATTATAATTACTGTTCGATCGTCTGTTTGGCTTAAGCTCAGAGGGATGGTGTTATAGATCGCGGTACACCTGATGCCAATCGTTACTTAACACCTCGAATACGACGAGTGCGACCCTTGGTTATGATGGTCTAGCCTTTGAGCTGAACCTTTTAAGGGTATCGGTCGAAGGCTTACCCCATCATACGCAAGGTTCATATCATTTTTTTTTTTTTGCTCTAGAGAAGTGTCAACTGTGGACTCCAGTGAGGCTGGAGAGGCCCAGGTAGGAGGCAGGAGACGACCCCTCCCTCCAGACCAAGGTGGTAATGTGCTATATTCCCAGGTCAGACACGGTGACCTACATTCCCACACATGACATACATCTTGTGTGAGCCCCTTCTGGTGGAGTGTTCCCACTCAGTCATCCTTTCCTCACTCCTCCTCTCCTCACAAAACATACTGCCCTTAAACATTTCATTTGCAACACATCCAATCTCTTCTTTGATTTTATTTTCCTTTGTCTAAGGCCCACGCCTCGTATTCTTACAGACTGTACTATCATATCATCAAACATAGCAAACAGGTTACATACCTGCTCCTCTTTTCAAGACCTTTGCATTCACTTCCCTCTTCAATCCACCCATAAACAGATCAAACAGCCAAAGTGACATCACACACCCCTTGCTAAACCCACCTTAACCTCTTCTCTTCCTACTCGCACACACGACTTACTCTTATGATAAAAACTTTCACTGTATCAAGCAGCTTTCCTCCCACACCATATATTCGCACGAAATTACCAAAAAAAAAAAGAAATATATATATATATATACAGACAAAGCTAGAAGTAGAGTACTCGAACCTCGACTACTCAAACTTAGCTCTACTCAAAACCCTCAAGAGGCGAAAAGCAACTCCGCCCGGAGTCTACGCTGGGTAAGGAACGCTTCACGGGCGCTGGAGTTATTCCGCAAGAAAGTCCAGCTTAAGGATAATCTCCCTCAAGCAGGCAGCTGCAGGACACGAGTGGCGCAGATAAGGCATTGAACTGAGGCAACCCACACAGAGTCTGGCTGTGGTGTCAACTATAACACAAGACGCATCACACTACTGTCGACTCCAGGGTTCGAGAGTTACAGAGCTTTGGGTTGTTGGTTCTAGGCATTGTCTCCGGTGGTGAGGAGGGCAGGTAGGCCCACCAACTGGGTACATGGGCCTTTTAAGGGCCACTGGACCTCCTACAAACGGCTTTGCCTTCCACGGGTCTCTATTGGGCCTCCTAAAGTCTCCTTTAAACGGCTCTGCCTCCTATGGGCCGATGAGCCTCCTAAGGACCCCGTCATCAGCCCCTTTTAACTTTGTTAAAGAGGGAGGTGTGGTGTGTAGGAGGAGGACCCGACAATGGGATGGCCATAATGAAGAGCCGTGGGATATCCAGTAATCCCAGTAATACACTTGGTAATCCGGTAATCCCGGTGATACACCTAGTAATCCGGCCTTATCACCCGGAATCAACAGGACTCTAGGGTCAAACGCCCCTTCCCCCAACCCAGCTTCTCCCCCACCCCCCTTGTGTGCTCTGGCCCGCTACGAGTACGTGTGTGTGTGTGTGTGTGTGGTAAGGAAAATTTCATGACTTCGTCACACCACCACCATCACCGTGAAAGACTGAGGAGTGAGGGGTGACCCGATCACAATCCTTAAGTTCTTAAACCAATCTGACGAAGTCAACAGTGAGCAGGTCTTTGCAATATGGAGGAATAGAATAAAGAAAAGACATAACATTGAGCAAGAAACTTTTTAGAAAAGAGGTAAAATAGTACCTTTATAATATAACAGTTGTGAATGAATGGAATGAACTGAATAATGGTATCATAAATGCGGACATAATACAGAAATTCAAAAAGTTCTATGATAAAGGAGAAAAAAGTTTAAGACATGGGGCTTCATGAGCATAAAACTCCTTCCTAGTACGGAAAATATATGGCTAAGGGGAGATGCAGATGCAGCACTATATATATACATGCAAACGTCAGTCAAGCGGCTGGTCACCCCGACCTGTCGTTCCCTGAATAGCCTGCATAGCTTGGTGGCTCCACTCCTTCTGAGCCGCCAATCCTGACCACTGGATGTAACCAACTCTTATACTGCTGGATAGTTCCATGCTAAAGTGTGTGGCAACTACAGCTTCCCTTGTCTGTTTACTCATCCCTTTGTGTAATATTCTTGCTTCGTTTGAACTGGATGTGTGTCCCACATTCATCCACAGGCACCAGGAGAGCACTGGGCGTCCTGAGGTTTCTCAGGTCGGTTTTGTGTTCTGCAATTCTCTTCGTCAAACCACGTCCAGTATCCCTATAATAAGCGCGTTGACATCCGCTGCATGGAAGTCTGTACACTGGACTTTCGTTGTCGCCACCCGGCCCGCTGGGTTCATGTACCTTAGAACCTCACCAGTTTTCTAGAACGGTGCGCAGAAAATACTTGGGTAGAATTCCTTTCCCTGTACCCAGGAATAGAAAAAAATTACTACCAGAAAAAAATTTCAACTTCGTTTAAATTTGTGTCAGCATGGATGTATTGTATTAACTTATTTCTTTTTTTAAACACAGAACGCAATCAGCATCACCTAGTCTTCCCATCCAGCGGTTGTGGCCGTACCTAGGGCTTCCATTCCCATTCATTTTAGTGTTATTTTTCCCCTCTACAATTCTGGAGGTCAGGGCGGTCACGGGGTCTGACGTGTCATCAATTTGTCCCTGATGGAGGGAGCCACCATCATTCCGAGTACGTGTCCTAGCTCACATACCAGCACACGTCAGGTCTGGGAACTCTTTCGACTATTTCTCCTCCTCCGGAGGTGAAAACGTTCTGAAAATCTTTCAGTCGCGTCTTCAGGTATCATATCCTTCATATAACGTGGCTCATTAGGTTAAACTGGCCAGGTTAGGTTAGGTTAGATATCAGCTTATATGTATATACATATATACATATACGACTCCTCAGGAATAACCTTTTTCATCCGAGATTTATACTTGCCTGAGAGCACAGCAAGCAGAACAGAACACGTGAGGAAAGACCCTATGAAGAAAGAAGAAGAAAAGGAATCATACGAGGAAAGAGACAAAGGAATGGACTTTACAGACAAGGAAAAGATCGGAAGCCTCGCCGCCCACGCACTGCGCAGCAAAGCCTAGGCTAAATCAGGCTGAGTTAAAGTCTTCACATCTGGCTCATCTCCCAGTCAAGTAGGCTGAGACTACATAACGGCTTCTTACGCAACGGCGGAATAATGTCGCTTCTGGAGGAGTTGAATGGAATTGTCTGACGCGTCCTCGCGAGTATCTAGAATATTTCTCGACGATAGATTCGTACGTGGTTCTCTTTGGAATACGAAAACTTGCAGAGTCTGGTCAAATCCAGTTATACAACTTCTTCGCTGGTCCTGACCCGTCTCAGAGTTCGATTCGTTGTGGACAACACACTGACAGATAGTAACATAACTCCTATCTTATTTGTAGCTAATTCTAGTTTAGCACCTTATTAAATGTTTCTCTAGCAATACTTTTGGATTTGTTCGGTAGTTCATATTTTGGTCTAAGCTGATATCTTTGTGTGCATATTTGTATCATCTTTTACGGACTGTCTTGGCCATTTTTTCGTACAGAGTCTACCAATTCTACATCAATAACTCCATGCGTTTTCTGAGACTCTGTGGTATTTCAATTCCCTGACTGGGATGCTCATCATTCCCAGTCCGACCCTCTTCCAGCTGAAAAACATGGCTTTAATCCTTACACTGATATCAATATTAGTTTAAAAACAATTCGGTAATGTGGTAAAATAGCCAGAAGACACTTGCACTAGGACACATACACATACACACACACACACTCCACCTAGTAATTCTCTCGACCAAACGTCAAGGTGAATACACTCCCTCAGCGAACACTTGCACCAGCGAACGCACAACTGACAAGTGACGGTAATTAAATTCTAACTTTCCGCGGCTTGTCCCGAGATGGCGGCCAAGTTTTAATAAGCCGTGATCATCAATCCGACCTCGGCAACATCACAGACATATTCACCCACTAAGAAAAAAAAAAATCGACCAACCAATTGAGACTGACTCTAAAAGTTTGGTCGTTAGGGATTCGGCGTGGCGAGAGGGCGACCGTGAGACAACATGAGCCCATCACGCGTTAAGTGTCGGAGAGTATTTACCTCAACTGCTGTTTTTTCTTTAGAGCACCTCTTCTTCTTCGGCCGCCCAAGGATGAATAAGAGTCTTGTGAAGAGCCTGGGATAACAGTGAAAGGGGAGGAAGAGATGTGAAGGGAAGGGATACATAATGTTTACGAAGGTGTAGCGGCGTCTCTTCGTTGGGAGCAGAACTACGAAATGTCGAGTGAATGAGGAAGTCTTGGGTGGTGTCCCACCCCTGCAGCAGGTGGAGGGGGTCATCCTGGCTTATATCCTCGATTAAAGTAGTAGGATTATTGGGAACCACCATACCACTCTGCCTTTTGGGGAACCACGAATATGATCTCCTGACTAGGGACAGCGTCACTGTGGCAGAGTCGAGGCAAGGTACTGGTGGAGTGAGAGACAGAGGACTCTAGAGACTCCAGATTGGTCTCGCACGTCACACGACGCCCCCTCGCTCACCGTATGGAGAGGACCAGTGGTGGCCGTCCGGAGATGGTAGTTCTGTAATCACCCATCTAACACCGCACGGGGAGGGGGGAGTCCTAAACTCGTAGTGAACCATCATTAAAACTGCGATGGCAGCGGTGGGATTCGAACCCACGCCTCCTGAGAGACTGGAGCCTAAATCCAGCGCCTTAGACCGCTCGGCCACGCTACCGTGAGTACGTGTGAGCATGATGCATGAAGTAGTACGTCTGAGTATGAAGGTGATAGCTTGCACGCGGGGCAAGTATACATTATATGTGAAGTTTCTTAAGGAGTGACCAGGACGGAGAAGGGCAACGGGGCGGATTGAGAATAGGCGTGTGTGAGGAGATATATGTGTTCTGTCGTCACCCATCACCGTCACAAACCGTAACACGTCTTCCCGACACCTACTGTAGGTGGAAACATGAAAGACATGTGCGACGGACAGTACCTCCTGCAGCAGGAAGGGGGGCCGCCCCTACCACAACACACCCACCTCCCACATCAGCATGACACATCAAAGTGTATCAAGTGAGAGACAAAACGTTCTCCTTCCTTACAATACTTTACACTTTTTATCTGACAGATTCTAAACTCCGCTTCACGGATTACAATAACCTATGTAAACAATACCACTCCTGCAAGAGATCATAAAGGATCATTCATTTTCATTACAGAATACTCGAGGTCTTTTCTTTTCTCTCTCTCCTTCCCTCGTCTGAGTTGTAGGTGTTGGAGGAGAGGGAGGGAGGCACCCGGGTGGTTCCCTCCAGTGCTACAAGCCCGGACAATGCCACCGCCTGCAGACCCTCCTCGCGCTTTTCCCTCATGTTCCACCCACAGCATCAGTCCTGCACACACAGTACTCCCCGCTCAGTCCTGCCAGGCTGCCCGCCCGTTCCTCACAGTGTCTTTCTCCTCTCTCTCCCTCGCCTGAGGGCTTGCTGGGTCGTAGGGTCCGGTTATGTCTCCCGTATATCCCAGAAGTCCCAAGACCCTCCTTTCGGTTTTCGCAGGCTCAGCTATTGTCACGGCTCCTAAGCTATTACCGGCGATGAACTGACTTGGCAGAGAGTCTGCGGGCGGTGTCTCAGGAGTCCGGAGTGTCCTCAGGCCCTTTTCCGCTCGTACCTCGTTTCGGTACTCGGAAATACTCCTCATGATCGCGTCGCAGATGACGTGGCTGGGTAGCGATGCCCTCCGTCTGTTCCCCTTGGTCGCGACACTGATCCAGGCGAGTCCTCTTGGGTCTCCAAAGACTTCCACAACCTCCAGCACCCCTGGCATCACCGGCTCAAAAGCTACGAGCGTAAAGCGGCCAAGGTCTTCGACCCTGGACTTACCGCTAAAAGACTCCGAGACTCGATCTCACAGACCGCCAAGTATGAGGCGAACGAGAGAACGATAACACCTCCCTCAGACGGCACACTTTACCAGATGTTGGGTGTAATGAGGAAGACTTTAAGCCAATGCACACAGCGAGGCCTCAGTCTCTATAATGAAGGCTTACGTACAGACTGAGTACTTTACATAGACTTGCCTAACACACCTAGAATATAACGCATTACCAGCATACACCACAGAAACCTCTGCAGCCAACTGTTGTTACGCAACGTCACATCCCTGGTTGTGCTCGCTTCCTTCCCCACCAATTACCCCACGTTAGCCGTGACGGTGTCTGTTATTACCGTACCGTCGCTGACTGACTCCACCCGGGGGGGATGCGCGTGGAGGAGGCGCCCTCACGGTAGGCTCCGCCAGCGGTACAAGTGCTACGAATGACTCATGGGTTTTCGATAACACGATTAGCTACATTGGGAGCTGTGATACAGGAATGCCGAGGCGGCGGGGAGGTGGCGGCTGCTGGCTGTTGTGTGGCGAAGAGGGAAGGAGACGGTGCTGTGTGGTTGACAGTGTTGATGACGTATGGTAGATGAAACATGGCGTGTGTGTGTGTGTGTGTGTGTGTCTGTGTTCTTAGGTTGAACCCTAGGGTGTGTTTGCATGGGTGTGGAGGTTGGACCCTTGGGTGTAGTGGGCGAAGAGCCGGGAGGCCCGCCTCTCTACACAGCCCTACACGGAGGCCAATAAAGCCTTCCTGGTATATTTGCATATTGTCACGGTTCATCTGCCGGGGTCAAGACAGCGTGTCTTACAAGTATTGATTCCAACCTCCTCGCAATAGAAAAAAAGAAATATGACTCTTACGTCGCAGAATATAATGTTCCCTTTCCTCTGAATGTTTTTGCTGCTACTTCCGAACAGAACGCGGGACAAGACAAGCGTATGAAGAAAGAAGTCTTGGGATCTGATACGGTCGATCTTCCTTACGTAGCCAATATGGTCGACCTCCCTCAAGTTGTTGGTATGGTCGATCTTCCCTCGGCAGACAGTATGGTCGACGTTTCTTTTTATTTCGGTGTCACTGAAGAACTTCTTCCTCTTCAACTTCGACGCGGGAGAAATGAATCCCCTCTTTAGAATAACAAATTATCTGATCACCACATCTTCGGGTCTTTCTTTTGAAAGTACCAACTTAAAAATTGGGGGGGGAAAAAAAAAGGAGAGACAGATTTATAAGTAAATGCATCACACTCCTACTTTTCCGTGGATTCAAAAGGTTCTTAAGTATAAGCACAAACCATTTAAGTGTTAACGTAATTCTACCAGCGCCTCATCTTCTCAGAGTACAGAGAGGGAACTCCTTCCCAGAGTCCGTGTGAACACCCGCTCGAGGGGGCTTTGTTCCTACCAACCCCCGAAGGCTCTTGAGCCTGGAAGGCCCTCTACTGGTGACACCTCCTAATTCAACCCTTCATGGTTCTCTATTGGATTACTCTGCCGGAAAAAAAAAAGAGACGAGAAAAAAGAAGTCCCTTGGAAAGAACGAAAATGAAAAACTTTGATTCAATTAAGTGTTGAAATCTGACTACATTTCCTCCTCATGTGTCGTTAGTAGTTAGGTGCGATGCTTGTCGTTCCCGCTCGAGTGAGGGAGTGTAGGTGGGATGACGGTGTCCCAACTGTACGCGTAACAGTCCGCCTGCATGTACATGAGTGCTTGCTTTTCTACATACATATCATGAAGGTGTTGCGAGCGTACTTGGTCTGTAGGGACTCAGAAGACTGTCTCAGCCACAGCGAGAGCTTGGGGAGGAGGTCGTCGGGGTGACCAGGGTCCTGGCTTGTCACCCCTCGCCCCGCTAACCTCACCCCATCCCACCCAGCATCCCACACAACACACGGGGTGATAGACTACTAGGCCCCAACTGGCTAACACGCCACCAGGCCTCCTACGTACAGCCATCACCTCACCTCCTCTCCTCCATCTTCCCCTCTCTCCTCCTCCTCTTTCTCCTCGTCTGCATTATATTCTTACCCTCCCGCCAGCTCCTGCTGGAGGAGGAATGCGGCTGTGTGTTGCTCGCCTCGGTCCGGTCGTGCAGGCTCTTGGAACGTGTGTGAATCCTGTTGGGAACATCGCTCACGTTTCCTGCAACCCGCCTGGCCCGCTTTTAATGACCATCTCAATCGTGTCTTTAAACACCTTCAGCAGATCTGGGGGATGATCGCTCAACACGTCTGCATCGCCTTTTATATTGCTCAATTTATGACCTTCTCCATAACGGGTACGATACTGATCCATATTAATGACCTTCATCAATGGCGTGATACTGCTCTGTGCACTTTAAGATCCATCTCTCTTCTTGTAACGCCTGTCTGCATTCCCCACCCAGTAACGCCTCGTGTCCCCACTAGTAACACCTTCCCCTGTCGCACGTAAACATTTTGTCTCCCGCGCCAGTACGTGTGCGTGACTGCATCAGGTCACTGTCTGTATCTGTCTGTCTGTCTGTCTGTCTGTCTGTCTGTCTCTCTCTCTCTCTCTCTCTCTCTCTCTCTCTCTCTCTCTCTC
>JAYMFT010120856.1:0-13259 GCA_038088735.1 Panulirus argus | reverse complement strand
CCCCCCCCTCTCTCTCTCTCTCTCTCTCTCTCTCTCTCTCTCTCTCTCTCTCTCTCTCTCTCTCTCTCTCTCAAGTAGATTATTCAGTTGTTCCCTGATGCCCATACAGGATGGTGGATTAAAACACTTGCAGCTTTCTGGAGGAAGAAATCAGATGTATATTGGCTTATAGTTGGTTATTTCCTCAACCTTTTCCAGGGACGTATTTGTTTTCACTTAGCTGAATTAGGTTATAAGATTTAGACTGCACTTATATTGTTGATTAATAGAGTGATGGAGAGGATATGTATGTACTATGGCAACTTCAAAGACGAACTGAAAAATTTATTTAAGACAAAGTCAGATTCAAATCTTACACAACCACTCATGTGTCATATAAGAAGAAATATAGCTGGCCAGTAAATGTTGTATCAGATCAAGAGAGATCAATTAAGCTAGAATTGTTAATAAATGTTGTCCAGGCAAGACCTTGCTTTCCACCTTGCTGCAGTGAGATCAAGTCTGATGTGCCTTTGGCTGAAACAGGGTAGATAGGATCAATAACATATTAAAGACAAAATGGAGAAAATTAACAACACCATTTTATGCAGATGCCAAAAGTATCAGTGAATGAAGCTCTAGGTACTCAAGGAGTCATGTATTCATAGGGCTTGTGAGGAGGGTCAGCGTGAAATGGTGCGCCTGCTGCTGGACCATGGGGCAGATGGCAGGATCCATCCTGTCACAAAATACTCACCACTGTATATTGCTTGCTACTATGGTCGTAGGGATATAGCTGAAATGCTGCTCAAAGTGAGTAAAAGCTTAAAAGAAAAAGCCTTTGGTAAGAAATTGTATTCCAGTTGAGAAGTGAATTGTAGATGGGAAACTTTTTCAGGAGGTAGTATACAACTGAAATTTAAAGAACAATTTGATAGGAAGTAATGTACACTTCTCAAGTATAGAAGATAATTAGATAGTAATAATGCTCAAGTTTAAAAGTTGATAAGTTAGTAAGTTTTGCGAAATGTCAAAATATTTGAAAAATGTTTGGAAGTATAGTACTGATGAACTATAAAAGATAGGTAGGAATCAGCACTGTTAATGTATAAAGATAGAGTAGAAGTAGTGTAGTTTTGATGTATCAGGGATAGATAGGAAGTAACATATAGTGTTAAAATATGTAAGATACATTAGAATAAATCTATAATATTGAATTATGTAAATGTGTTTAAAACTGTTTTATTATACTGTCTTTAAAAGATGTTTAGATTGGAAGCTTTAGTATGAAAGGTTTAGGGATAGAAAATAGATTTTGTATGGTGTACAAGTTTCAAAGATAAAATCATTCCAATGAGGTATAGAGGATTGTTTGAGTAGAAATGATAATGTTACAGTATGCAGTTACTCAGATTAGGTAACAGTGCTGATTATGCAAAGTAGCCCCTGAAATATATATATTCTTTATTTAACACCTGCACATTTGGAGTGCTTTTCTGTTAGATATATAACTCTTCCATATATTACTTTCTAGGCATATGACTAAGAAAACTACTTATGTCAGTATGTCATTCAAATGATTACCTTTTAATGATACCCATTTTGTAGATATGAGTTAACAGTTTACAACCAATCTTTTTTTTTTTTTTTTTTTTTTTTTTTTTTTTTTTTTTCAATAAATGTGTATAATTACTTGAAGAACCATTGATCCAGCCACAGGGGCATATTCTCTTAAGAGAAAATATTATAATCATAATGGTTTTGGTAAAAAGTATTGTGTAGTATTGAAATTGTTTTCTTTTCTGAAGTACTTTGTATTGATGAACTTTCAGAAATTCCCAACCCTGGTGAGTGTCTCCACAGTAGAACGGTGGCTGCCTCTGCATGCTTGCATCATCAATGGTCATGCAGCAGTTCTAGAGCTGCTACTGAAGTTTCCTTACCCAGATGATTCACTGCGCAAGTACTGGTCAGTAATATGTTTACTTATTATTGCTCAGTCTTTTTAAAAGTTCAGCTTCTACCGTAAATGAAGGATGGAAAGGTAAAACTCTCATAAAAGTATAATCATGAAGCATGGAAACTTGATATGCATAAAGATTTTTGTACTTGATGGCCAGATGCTGTGTAGTGTCACCACCACCTAATAACAGATGTTTGCTGATATGTCATGAATGCTTCTCTTTTTTTATAGTATGCAATATATATTATTCCATCTCGCATTTTTGTTAAATGTTACCAGACTTACAACTGAGAAATGACAAAACCCTCTTAAGAGCCTTCAGATATTTATGCTAAGTATTTGAAATCAGCTTTATTTATTTATTTTTCATTTTTAACTCAACATTTTCATAGGGTGAACATGCATGCAGTGTCTTAGTTCTCTTACACACATCCTAAGTACATGTCCAGTGTAATAATGTGAATGGTGTCTTCAGACTAATGTAAACATTTCTTAATTTTTCAGGTTCCTCCCTAAGTTGGTTTGTTACATGAGAGAAGTGTTACAGTACATTTCCACCCATGCACACAAAAGAGAAAATGTTTTCTTTGCACATAATCCAAATTCTTTCTTAAAACATTTTTATATTAAGTTGTTCCACCCCTAAACTTTTTCAAGTGTCCTGCACAACCATACCATCTTGGAAGGCTTCCATCTCTATAACAGTATCTTCACGCCACACTTCCCTTAACTCATTCTGTTCTGTATCTACTCTCATAATTCCAGCTATGGTATATAAGTTAATCATCTTTGTTGCTTTTATGCACACCACACATTACAGTTCAGACAAACATTCCATAAAGTGATGAAATCAGAATGAATTAGTATAACAAATAAAATTGCCTAATTTATTTTGTGTAAAGAATTATTTACATAGCTTTGTGAGTATCCTTTAATCTCATATGCAGTCAGCTTTCTCTTACCTCATTAATAGGTGATTATTCTTACTTTATGCAGGGACAAGACAGGGCAGTATGAATATGAGATGGCTTTTGACATTAATATGAAGGATGTAACAGGACAGAGTGCATTGTACCTTGCCTGTTATGTTGGGAATCAAAAGCTTGTAGATCTTCTCCTCAAGCATAAAGTACAAGGAACTAGAGTAAAGGTCAGTATATGCTATCAAACTAGGAATTTTCTCACATTGTAAGGGAGATTCCATATGCTCGTAGTTTATTTGCTAAAGGTTAGCACAGATTCTGCAGCAAAGAAAAACAGTAACACATTGAAAATGGTGAACTCCCTTGAAGTCAGTGATGATTCTAGGTTGGATGGTCCCCCAAAAAAGTAGATATACACCACATAGTGGAACCTCGTTCAACTTTGCTGAAAGGGTCCCAGATGTATGGTTTTAGATATAGTAAATATTATTAGTTACATAAAGATTCTGTTGATGAATATACTTCTAAGACTTTGATTGAAGAACTTCTCATAACAGAAAGTTACACAAAACTATAAGAATATGTAAGCACAGCACTGGCACTTTTACACAAGTAAAACATAAGTACTTTATTACTGTTATATGTACTAATCTCTTCAAAAAATGCTGATCGCTCCAGAATGAGGTTTTTATTTGATATCTTGATACTTATGCACTTAGTAAGTTCTCCACAAGGGATTTAGGCCTAAAGAATACCAACTTTCTTCCTTCAAGATGAATCTGTAGATTAGCTGCTGCTGAATCACTCCATCTTTTTTTGTTAGTAAACGTTAGCTTCCTCTTTCACTGTTGACAGTTGTTTGGGTTGAAATGTGGAAAAAGCTGTAAATATGCAAGTATGCAGACATATGAATCTCCGTTGAAATGGCAATCTAGAATGGCAAAAATGTGTACTCTAAAAATTATTAAACTTTCACATGTGTGGAAAGAAAAATCACTGTCTGTGATTATAGAGTTGGGTTTGTTTGATGCTACAATAGATCCAAAGATGCTGTATGGGTAGAATAGAAAAGAAGTGCAATAAAAAAGAAGTACAGAAAAGGGTCGATGTGTTATAAATAAAATGCTTGAGGACAGTATGTAGTGTGAGGAGGTTTGATCAAATAAGAAATGAGAAGGTGGGTGAGAGTTATGGTAGCAAGAAGAGTATCTTTGTGAAAGCTGAAGAGGGTGTGCTAAAATGCTGTGGACACATGGAGAGGATGAGTAAGGAGGGACTGACTTAGTTGGTATACATATCAGAGGTGGAGGGTACCAGGAAGAGGGGAAAATAAGGATGAGTTGGAAGGATGGAATTAAAGAAGGTTTGGGTGATGAGACCAGAATGAGCAGGAGGGTGTGCAACGTGCAGAGAATCAAACAGCTTTTAGTACTGTCACATAGAGACCAACATGCTGTTAGTTGGCTGAGGCAGGGCATGTGAAATGGCTAGGGAAAGCCATGGAGAGGTGGGTGTTGCTTGGCTCAGGATAAGGGGCCCAAGTTTCAGCTAGAGAATGGAGAGAGCAAATGAGGCCATTCTTCGTCTGTTCCTAGTGCTACTTTGTTGACATGGAATATTGCAAAAAAGTATAGAAGAAAGAAGACAGAGTTTGTATACTGTTCATAAAGTGGTGTAACCAGACTGTGTTAGGAGGTTATGCTGCAAATATAGATTCACCTTTGACAGGGTTGTTTCATTGGGAATACAGTCTCATCAAAGAACTTATACCAAAGGAGTTCACATGTCTTTGCTACAGCAGGAACTTTTAAAAAGAGTTCATGGGTAACACTAGGACTCTTTCTTAGAAAGAGGTCCTAGGGTAGTTATAGAAAGAAATTATTAATGCATTTATGCTGTATATTTTTTCAGACCAAAGAAGAACTAGAAAAGGAGGAACAACTAAAAGATCAGGACAATAGTAGTAATGACTCAAAGTCTAGTAGCAGAGAAAACACAAAAACAAGCATCAATTCAAGTGCAGAGGTTGCAGAGAAGAGTGATGAAGTGACCAGCCCAACTAAACACCGGATTTCTGGGGGTATTCAAGCACTAATGTCAAAGCTTAACCTAGTGAGAACAGACAGCAACCAAAAAGACAACATGTTGTCACCACTTGACATCGATATGTACTGTAATAGCACCACAGGTGAGGTAAAAACATTGTAGTTTATTCTTTCTTTTTATAACTAGAAAACAGAACCTCCTTGGTTTATTCTAGATTTTTATCACATGTATGAATTATGTATTAGTTTTTAAAATAGAAATAACCAATCTTCTGAAACTACAAGCAAGGCATGAACACTTTTGCCAATAATTCTAATCTGGACTCTTACTGGATAAAACAGAAAGAACTATTTCTTCTGTATAATCATATGTAGTCACCCTTCCATTGTGAATAACCAAACGACGGTATTTAATAGTTGACAAACAATATAAAAAAACTGTAATTCCAAAATCCACCAGTAGATGATATTAGCCCACTGGTCATACCTGCTTTGAAAGGAATAGAATTCTTTCTAATTGGGCTTGTAGGGAACTTAGTGACTGGTCATTTATAAATACTGTGAAAGGTTGAGTTTTTGTTCACCCTATATGTTTATAAAATAAAACCAGATGAATGTAGGTTTTGCCCTGTTTGTTAGTCTTTATTGGGTTGTTCAACATTTTAGTTAAAGGTAAAGATTCTGAAGCAATATTCAGTGCTGGTGAGCTGTGGTAAAGCCTCAGCTCTACAAAATCACTTTGCTGATCTGTAATTGAACCCACAGTCAGACCAGTCTAGAAGCTGTATCAAGCAATTTAGGTGACATAGATAAGCTTGTTGCCCTCCCTCTTCCTCCTAGGAATCTTATCTTTAACCTATCTCACTGTACCACTACTTAATGCCCTCATCACCTTATATTATAATAAGGCACATACCATGGGCATAGATGCCCAAATCAAGGATAGGCCTGTGTGATGGTGCATAATGAACTCCTTTAGAGGAAGAAAGTCCTTGATGTGATTGTACTCTTGGGAGCCCCTTATTTGTTACAGCGTTACGTTCCTGGAAAACCTGTTGCAGGCCTGGGCATCATATATATTTAGCAGTGGAATCTTATTATATACAGGCATTATTCCTGAGCAAAATTTATCTTAACTCACAAGATTGGAATGTACATGAAACATCATTGCATCAGAACTGCCTGCCATATTTTATCATTCACTTCAGAGAATATTTATTGAAAAATTATGAGTGCCCATATCAGGGACAGGTCTGTGCAATAGTGTATGATGGACTCCTTTTTAGTAAGTAAAAAGATAGATTGATAAATTATATTCGCATACATGTATGTTTTTATATTTTAAGTAGTGTCTTTACAAAGTAATGTCAACTTTGATTAGACTTCATAACGTTAATTAATTTTCAAGTGAGGGGTCAGTTGGTGAGTTGATGGAGTTTATTGTAAGGTATAGTTTATACTGAAATGTGTGAAAGTGAAATGTGGGTAGCAATAATTGGATGACACAAAAAGTACTGTCAGCAGAGATAGAGGTGATCATTTAACAAAGTTGTTTAGAATCAAATGGATGAATAAAAATAGGGATGTTAAGAGTAAGATAGTATGAGTTTTGGAACTGTTCTGACATATGGAAGGAATTGATATTAAAAGCTTTGCAGGGAATGTATATTGACTAAGGTGAATGGAAGAAAAAGGAAAGACTAAGACTTTGGTAGAAAAGACAAGTAAAGATTGTGCAGGTGAAATAATGATTCTCATGGAGCAGCAGATGTTAGGGATGAGTGGAATCTTGCAGTTGGAAATTGCGTGGACCAGCATGCTGGATAGTGCATGTGATAGTGATAAAACCTTGTTTAATTGAAATGAACAATAATGGGGCTTGTACTGTGCATAGAAGAACATAGGTTCTTAGTAAAGGATGATTTTATGGACTTAATGTAAAGCATTTATATTGATATTGCATAATTACATATCCACAGAAACAGCACTACACATTGCTGTCAAGAACAAACATCACAGCATTGTGTCCATGCTCTTAGCAGCAGGAGCCAATCCCAATCTACGGGTGTACTTGCCTGATGATGAGATGGCCAGACTAGCGGAGGATGAGTACATTTTTACAGGTAGATATTTGTAAGAATTTATAAAGTATTTCATGTCGACAGTTCATATTGAAAATCATGTATTTGGGATGGACACTTCAAAAGTATTTGTGATTATTTTTCATTTTGATTTAAATGAGCTGATCATGACATTTGTTTGTTTTTTCTTAAAAGGCTTGAGGTACAGATAAAAGCACCCCACCAAGTCCAGATCTTGGATGAGATATAAAAGAAAGAACCAACAAGAAAAGAAGAAAGCTTTTGAGTTTTTGAGATGAAAATGCACATTTTAAGAAGAGGCATATTTTAACTTTGAAAAACTTTTCAAATCACATGCATCATCACTGTGTTTGAATATACACATTCTGATTGTTGGAAAGAATGAAAAGATAAAAGGAAAAAGTAACAGCAGAACAGCGTGTCTCCTTCCATTGGAAGGAAACATAGTAATAATGATACAAGGACTTAGAACAAAGAAAATATGTTCCCATTCTATAGAGGGAGACATAAAACGGGCTTGCTTAATGTATTTTTAAAGAAAGAGCCTTCTTTACCTTTAAAGAAAGTACCTGCACTGTGTGATTTGCTATCTCATTCACCCTCATGTGATTTATTATGTTTATGTCTGGTGGAGGATATCTTAGGAAGGGAGTCATCTTAAGATACCATACCTCAATCTGTATATATTACATGTTTTTATATACATGTTTAGTAATAACTTCACAAGACAACCATATATGATATTTCCTAAGAATTTTTCTTGGTAAAGAAATCTGCTGGAAAGTGTTGCATTACATAATTCTGATATGTATTGTAGAAGTACAGTTTAGCACTTTTTGCAAATGCATTAAAGCAAATGGTATAAGTTGTTATGCATTCTTGCATTATATGTTGGGATAATTACTCTTACAACCTTTTTCTACATTGATACCTCTTTTACAGCACTATACTTAGGTTAATTGATGTAGTATATATAACTAATGACAGAGTATAAAGATTCACTGATTGATGTTATTCAGCCTCCTCATATTTTATTCATCTTTTTAGAGTGCCCAAATAGCGAACTGCTCCAAGACCTAGAATTGTTATTTGTGTTTAAAGTTGAACACTGCACATACAGAGAAGCTGCAGTATGCTCAATTCTAACCAAAAACACGACAAAATTCCTCAGGTTCGACTGCATTGGTTGAAGCGTGCCGTAACCGAGACTTGGGAATGCTGGACCTATTACTTAAAAGCCATGCCAGAGATGATGAATGTAAAGCTCTCTTCATTGCTGCTCATGCCAAGGATGAAATCATTGTGTCCAAGCTTCTAGCACTAAAGGTTTGTAACTTAAAACTTTTCTTCTCTTATGCCAGGTCCAATATATATAGTTTTGTACACCTATATATTTTCTTTGCCAGAAATACTGAATATGGTAAAATAGTTTTTCCCTCAAATCCAATTTTTATCCAAGATTGGAGAGTGTAGTTACTATTTAAAGATACCTTTTCTGGCTTAGGAAATAACTTTGATATTTATTTTGTATAACCTGAAAATATAAGATAATCTATGCCTCAGTGGCTCAGTTTATTTAATTTTGTTATTATTTTTCATTTTTTTTATTTTATGGCACTGTATCCACATTTTCCATTTTATTCAATTTCTTGCCTCTCTGGGTAAATAACCATAAACTGATTGTCTACTTGTGTAATTCAGTGATGCTGCTTTGCTTAAAAGTCCTTTTTTCAATTGAATATGCTCCACCAGAGTAATTACTAATGATTGTAGCACACATAGAGAGAGAGAAAAAAAAAATGGATGCCAGAGCAAGGTAAAGTGCTACTTATGCAGCTGCATGTTAAGGTCTGCACAAGCAGAGACCTGAGCTGCAGGTTATACTACAAGAACAAGGATACATATTCCATTTCTCTGTTGCACCTTAAGGTCTACACTCATGTACCCCTCAGACTTGGAGATGCAACATTTGTGGCACTACATGTGTGCTTAGTTTTATTTAGAACCCACTGTCATGTGATTTTATCATTTCTTTACATGCTTTATTGCTTCTTCGACCTTATTGTTGTAGTATCAAGAACAAATATACATGGCTTCATTTGCCCACATCCAATCTTCAGCTGTCTTGTATGATATACTGAAAACAAGGCCTACCATCCCCTGACACACCCCACAGACCATTACATGGTTTACCATGGTGACGTCATTTGCCCATTGACAGCACATAGCCCTCCATATACCACTTTTATCTGAGACTACATGCACCCTTTGTGGGAAATTTTTGCAAGACAGGAGTCCCCAGCCTCATTCTGCAGGTTAACAAAGAGAACAGAAATACCCAACTTCATAAGGTATACTTGTTACCTATTTTTTTAAAAGCTGTTACTTTTACCACTCTGCATTATCTGTAGAAGTAGCTTGTGTGACTGCTCATAGACAGAGTTGGATTTTTAAGCATACTTGTGTTTTTTGCAGGCACATCCAGATCCAGAGTTCAAAGTTAATAAAAGAGCCCTTGAGATCAAACCTAGCCAGCAGTTCAGTTCTTTAGGCGTAACAAATGCTGGAGGAGTCTACTCTTCTCTTGCACCAACCATACCTGTTATGATTAATTGGCATGGACAGCGCTGCCTCTCATACCTGAAGGTCAGTTGATGCTTATAATCGATATGTAAGATGTGGCATCTAATATGATGTATCCTATCTGGTTGCTTACACTGTACTGGTGATTTTATAGTTAAAGACAGGACAGAGAAAATTAGATTTTTTCTTTTATATGGGATGCATATAAATATATACAGATTAATGGCACAGTTTGAATTTTAAAGTTTGTGAATGAAATTGTCAGAATAAATGTAAGACTACAACAAGTGTGTTTGCAGATATCATATGGTAATATTCAGTTTTATTTTCTGTTTAATGGTGAAGATCTTGCATTTTAGGATCAGTGGTTAGTGGATGCTTCAGTAAACTTAAATCCCAAGTTGAAGTTAAGTCCACGTAATCAGGTCATCGCTCTCTATGCCATAACACGTTTGGACATTTCTAATAATGCCCTTACAGAACTACCTGACATGATCTTCCAGCTTCCTAGCCTGAAGGTGAGAAAAACTTGTTGGCACTTTGTATCAGTAGCACACATTGAGGTTTAGGTGTTGGAATGAGCCATGAGAGCAATAAAGGGAGCCAGTTATGCAGTTTATTGTCATTTTCCTTACCATGTTCCTTGTTTGTGGAAGTGTAACACAATTATAATTTTTTCAGGTGTAAGTGTACTCCACATAAACCTAATCACTTTGCACATTATATTAGTCTTTTTCATGGCATGATTTTTCAAGGTTTACATAGTTTTGTACATATTCATGTTTTTTACATGCTGACATGGTATTTACATGGGCAGAACTTTATTTGCATGGATTAATGAACAAATTATTTTAGTTGCACCAAAAAATATACAATCTTACACTAGAAAATCTATATTTATTCTAAAACTTAAACTAACTACAGTACAGCAGTGAGTGTATGCATTTGGTGCCATGCCTAGATAATGTATATGCACTCCCTTTGACATATTGTAGGTGACGTAGATGTGTGATACTTATTCTAGCTCTGATGGAACCAAACATGAGGTAGGATTTTAAACTGACAGGGAGCTTTAACCTGTCATGTGAAAATGGGAGTAGTCTTATAAGGGTTGTCAGAAGATGGATGAAGATTATGAGCTAAAATCTAGTATATTCTAGTGTCTTATTTTCAATTTAATGTATGTTTAATTTGGTGCCAACTGTTGGTGGGTTTGGCCAAGTGAAACAGCAGCTTTTGATGGTTTTATTGTTTGAGCTTACTATATGATTGGTAGATTGAGTCATTGTCTGACTAAGACATTAGAACTTCCATTTCCCAGTTTGCTCCATCTTGATTCTTAGAATGGTCCTTGTGTCAGAATTGATTTTCTCCTTCTCTTAACATTATGAAAGATTCATTCATGGAATTTTAACATTTACATTATATAGCATGTGATACAGAGTCCACTATTGTTTGAAAGTAAATGAACCTGTGAATTTTTCTGTAATATAACCTGATTAAACATTTTTCAGACATTAAATGCAGCCCAAAACAAAATAGAAAAATTGCCCCAAACAATTGGACAATTCATTGATGGCACAGTAACATTACCAAGAAAAGGATCAAAGAAAGAATTCATCATTGGTCCTGTGTCAGTTCTAGAGGAGGTTCATTTACAGGTATATTGAAGTATACCATATCATTGTTTTCTAATATGAGAATATTTCTTCTCCCTAATTGTAAAACTCTATTTCTAGTAGTCTTGCATATACCATTTGCTTGTACATATTTTTTGCATTTCATATATTTCTGTGTACTGAAGAGGATGAAAAATATGATTTGGTTTTGGTAGTATGATTGATATTTGCAGGATAACCGACTTGATTCTCTACCAGATGGGATCTTCACACTTCCTACCCTTCAGCTACTTGATGTATCAAACAACAAGTTGTCATCACTTCCGTACAAAATATGGACTGCTCCAAAATTGCGAGAGCTCAATGCTTCACTTAACCTACTACATGACCTCCCCATACGACCAGATGGACTGGGACAAGATTCAGGTTATTAATTATTCAGGGAGAAGTTGCATAAATGGGATGGAAATAAGATGGGACAGATTTGATGTGTTATAATAAGGATACCAATACTTAGGCACATTTTTGTTTATATTATTTGAAACACCTTAGGTAAAATGGTACTGCACTGAGCAGATCTTGTAGGACACAAAGTAGCTAGATCTTGAGAGAGAAGCCCAGTCATCATAACAAAGTTTCTTTTACTCTCTGAACCAATCATTTAGTGTTTGTTCCCCATCTTTCACATCACCATAACCAGAATCATTGTTGTCATGGCCTCACTGAGCAAATTGCAAGAAAAGAGCTGTCCTTTGTCATGTTAGGTTGAGTGTTATAGGCTTCACATATCAGTATTATAAAGATGGGACCTTATATTGTTTAGAACCACTATATCCTTTAGGACTAACTTCCATAGATCTGCCATATTACATCATGCAAAAGATAGTCACATGAATTGACAGTACATAGTGGCTCACCTAAAGCCAGTTTGATGTGTGAGAATCACTGAACAGCCATGGAGTCTTAAGGGATTCTTGAATCATGTTGGATAGTCCTTTTCTTTCAGATTTGGCTTCTTTTGTGAAATAAGTTTGGACCTGTACATTTTTTATTGAATCTCATAGGCCTGTTATGTTTTATAGTTCTTCAGGAGAGTGACCCCATGTTTATTAGTGAATCAGTTTCTAAGAATGACATTCTTCATTTATTACACATGTTTTGGTCTGTCATAACACAGATTCTTCCATGGATATTAGGATCTCATGATATCCACTTTCCCTTAGGGAGATGCCAAGTGAATGCTTTGCATAATTAGAAATATAGTACCTTTGTACATGCTTATTGTGTCGCCTGCATAGCAAGTGAATGGATACCTAGGGATTGCTTTGCTTGCATCACCTGCATAACACAGAAGACACCTAGAGATTTCTGTGTCACTTATTGTTGTCGTCTCCCAATTCCTTCATCATTAGGAGTCGCACTTTAACATAGAATTCAACCTTGGTGATATGTTGAAAAGTCTAAATCAGATACCCATCAAACTGTATTCTATTGTTTTTCAGCATATAAAGAATTGAATGACATAAGGTCCATAACTCTATCTTGGATTTAGCCTAAGTAATCCCTTAGAAGAAGATCAACCAGGAAACTAATCTGTCTCATAACATAAAGAAAATCCAATTTTGGCCATGGAACTTTACATAAACTTTTTTGTGTCACCTGTATGGCATAGCAGACTTGTAGGGATTGTTTTGTCCAACATCTTCGTCATCAGGAGTCATACTTTAACCTGCATATTAACCTTGGTCATAACTGGAAACGTCTGTATCACATGCTTATGATACTTTATGCAGTTTTTTCCTGTCATCTAGATAAATGAGTGGTGTAAGACCCAAACTCTAGATTGGATTTTGCCTCAGTTATGCCTCTTATTTAAAGGTTTAACCTGGAACTTAATGTGGCTCATAGCTTGAAGACACTTTCATCTCTGAGCATATAATTTAAACTTTTTCTCTTAAGCTTTGCAGACATTTGGTGACTGCTTTGCTTATCATCTTTTTTTTTTTTTTTTTTTTTTTTTTTTTTTTTTTTTTTTTTCTTTTTTC
>JAYMFT010120845.1:0-13259 GCA_038088735.1 Panulirus argus | reverse complement strand
CATTTCATCGACCAACCCCTAGGGTTGGAAAACAGCTGGGTTGACTGTGGACCGTCTGCCGCAACCAGGATTCGAACCTATGCGCTCAACACTGGGCGTCCTATGAATACGTCACGGTCAGGAACGCTATCCGATACACTGCGGGAGTATTATTATTATTATTATTATTATTATTATTATTATTATTATTATTGTCAATACTATCATAATTATTATTGAAATATAGTTAGGACTTAACTAGGATACAACTGAGTCACAGGAATGGATTCAATTCTTAAAGGACTGAGGAGATATGAAATGCAAAATGGAGCTCAAGTGGGACACACATTCAACACAGATAAGAGACAGAAAAAATAATTGGGGATGGAAAGAATGAGACGTGAATGAGATACAGACACTCAGATGACACACAGGGACAGACAGAGGACACAGATGAGAGGCAAATATATGTCCTGTTAGAAACACAGATGAGTGGATCCTGGTGAATGAGGCTCAGAACACAAGTGGGACGTACTTGAGAAAGAGAAATGGGACATGAGACACAGGTGGGCATATGACGTGAGACGCTCGTCATATCCGACAGGAAGGAAGGAAGGAAGGACACAACTTGGTGATTTCACTGAAAACTCAGTTATCTCTCTTAATCCTTAGTTAATTAGTTAACATTAATTGCTAGCATTTCACCATAACTTCAGGTAAGTGATTACTGTGTGAGGCACTGATTACAAGTAGCGGAGGAGGCTCACCAAAGCCTGGCGGGCATCAACGTCTTACAGCGGGAGGTTAATCCCTGGCGAGAAGTTCCCCAGTGAACGCTCAAGCAAAGCCCAGCTGGCGGCGGGTATTCTTATGATCCTGACTCGTGGCAGCGAAACTCTTCGCCCCGTCCCTCACTACCAGATGTAGAAGGCTTTCACGTTGCCTCAGCTGGCTTTGGGTTTCCTCGGGTGTGGTAATGCTGGCTTGGCGCTATAGCTTCGTTTATTCAACGATGCAACAATCCTGGATGGGGGGATGATGAATTCACATTCACAGCTTCGCTGAGTAAAGCTTGTATCCCAGCTGTGGTGAAAAAGCGATCTTGTCTGTGCGAAGGACCTGTTTCCGGTTGGACGTATGATCTGTCAAATCTTTCATCTTTACCCCATATTTTCTCAGACGTGTTCAGAGTCGCTAACATATTGTCGTATGTATGATTTCGTTTCTTTCTCGTGCCAAGTCACTCCTGTGTCCTGGCGTTCCTGAAACTTGATCATTCGTCACGTCCAGTGCTCGCAGCCGTAAGGAGGCTGCGTCACGCTCCAAGGTTGCGCACACACTGACTCGTGCTGCCAGCGGGGATTTTTCTGTGCCAGTGTCCGTGACAGCCAGAGGCTCCTCGTGATGAGTCAGTGAAATAGCTTTAGCTCTTGCGCCTCCTAATCTTCTCTGTATAAACTTCCTTTTCCTCTGACCTTCCTACCTGCGTTTACGATCCGCTACCCCGGTAATTCAACACCCTTATCTATGTCCTTTAGTTCCATTCATGACCAATAACCCTTCCCTCTAACCCGTTCTGTCGCTTGTTAATGTCCGTCTGTCTCCCTAGTGTGGTCACACCCGGCAGGGTGAGCATGGACCTCGCTGCGCCACACTGCCAGAGAGCATCCCTCGCACCGGCCCCAGGCCAAGATGCCCCCCGCCCAGCGTTACTCTTTATGTTTTCCATCACCGTGAATCCCGGTTCACCTCTATAACGTCAACGCTGCTCTCTCTGTTATAGAGTGACTTACTCTATATATCATGACTACCCTTGTCTAGTGGCCGGCGCGCGCGCGGGCCGGCTGAACAAGCCTTCCAAATAACATTATAATCCAATTTGGGCGTTTGCCCGCTTCGATCCCCGCAACTGCCTGGTGACACACACACTTCCCTGGGCCTCATTATGACTGCCATATACGCCGACTGATCTCCATGGCAACGCCACATCAGTAACCTCTGAGGCTGGTTCAAGGCCTGAACAAGCACCCTGTAACAGGCTTGTCTAGTGGGTCGATTCTCCTCCAACTGGGTACGTGTTGTCTCCTCACTTCGATGGTGACTTTCAGAACTGGCTACACTCTGACTCTGGTGAATTGAGAGTTAATTAGTAACCTGCTTAATTGAATGTTTTAGTTCACTCATTGTTGACCTCCAGTTGGTTGATGATGTGCACAACAGTTAGTGCACCCTCACAGCCACCTGATGACCTCCGTAAGCGAATGAGGACATTTGTTCTCGGATGACGACTTCCACATTCGTCTGTGATTCTCCACAAGTTATTAATGGATTTTGATTGTGGTTGATGACGACTAACTTTGTGACCTCCACAGTCAAGCGATAATCGCAGTGGTCTCATGACACGGCAGGGTCTCCCGCAGCCACTTCACCGGCAGAATAGCTAAATGATGACCTTAATTAACTTGCTGGCTACTTCTGTAGCTGATTGTAAACCAGTGACCTCAAAAGCTGACTTGTCAACTTAGAGGTAAACGAATGACCTCAGGAACAAATTGGTCGTTTGTAGAGGTAAACCAGTGACCCCATCAGCAGAAAGAATGGTCAACCGTGAAGGTAAGCCAGAATCTTTAACATCTGGCAGATCAGTTTGCAAAAGTAAACCAGTGAACGCCAGCGTTCAGTCGGCCAGCTGTAGAGCTGACCGTAGTTCTCGTTCACTGGTTCTTGACATTCAAGTGACATTCAACCAAGCGATCACCTCAGTAAGTAGTTAATGGCGTTGCAAGACACCACCACAGTGGCCGGCAATAGGTACTTGGCTAGGTGACTGAAATCGCCATTAGATAAATTACTTGGATAGTTGACGAGTACCTGACGAGCTGATGAATGACGTAGTTGGTTGGATAGGGACGTGCGTGAGGCAGGGCACGAGGAAGACCGCCAGAGGAGCTGGCTTGCCAAGTGCTGGTCCTGATACATTGACTTCCCGCTACCCCACTATTACCCGACCCGAATTTATACACTGTATTACCCCGCCCCGCTGAAGTAACCTAGGATTTTCACTGGAACTCTCGGGTACATTCAAATGAAAAGGCGAGAATTGCTGGTAGCAAACAATGCATATCCCATGAAAGGATGATATAAGAGGAAAAACTACATGAAGGTTGGCTTTTGGAATAGTCGGCAGGTGAGGAACTGAGGAAAGTCATGACTAAGGACCTGAGTTTTCGAATATAGTTTCTGGTAATGTGTGATGATCATATACTTCTGTGTTGTTTAAGCTTGTCCCTGACACCGAACATAACGTCGCTGAAGTTTGCGTGCTACTTGAACATTAAACACGGACGCAGCTGCTGTAGGGCGGACAGTGTTTGTGGGTAAATATTCCGGGGTACCTTGTCGGCCAATGTTGCTGCCTAAGCGTCGAATGGCATTTTCCTTTTGTTTATGTCGCCAGATGGAGGAGAACCGTTTTCTGTTGCCATAAAACATGCGGACGAGTCGCGCTTGGTCCCAAAAAAGAGCCATATGTCTCTTTTATCTTGTTTGTCTTGATACCATTGTGATGACAATGTATTTGTATTCTGTTCGTTAACTATGATTTCTTAGAGCGCACGGCTCTGAGCAGCTAGTCGGCGCTTTCAGAGGAAAGCTGCATTTTTTTTGTACTACAAGAGTATTTGTGTTCGCATAAGTTTCACAGAATAACAATACTAAACAGTGACATCTAAAGTAATTCTCCGCTGGCATGAGAAAAACACTTGCAAGATAGAAAGAACCTCTGATGCTTGCTCTGAACCTGAGAACCAGTGATCTCTCTCTCTCTCTCTCTCTCCCTCTCTCTGGATGTGAGATGAAATGACTTAGTGTATAGTGAAAGGTAGAGAGTTAGTAAGGGAAGGAAAAGAGCGTGGAAGGGGTGAAAGATACCGCTGAAGGTTAAAAAAAAAAAAAGATTGTGAAAAAGGGCGAAACATTTGAATGAATAGAAGGCGAGAGATGGAAGTGAGAGGGAAGTGAGAAGGACATCATAAGGCATAAGAAAGGTGCTGATGATAAGTGTAAGGGATGGGCAAGGATTGGAGGCAGGGAGGCCACTGAAGGCATGGCACTGGTGATGTTACTCGTGAAGGGAGACGTAGTCGAACAGCGGGTGGGATGGTTACTGGGTGTTTGCCGAGCGGAGGGAGGGAGGAAGTTGAAGCAGAAGGTAGCTAAAAATGACAGACATTAGCAGGTCAGTTGCCATTAGATAAAGTTGAAGGTAGAGAGGCACAACCAAAACAAGTGACAGGAGCTATAGGAACTAATGCAAAGACTCAGTAAGTAACAGAGGTTGACTCTGTCAGTCAGTTGGCCACAGGCATCCCTCGCCCGCCTCCTAACCCCAGAACACTGACGTTAGTGCAGTCAAGTGACGGCGACGGGTGTGTGTGTGTGTGTGTCCCCGCTCGACGATCTTGAAGGCCGGCGGGAATGTGACTGACGGATCGATCTGTTGGCCTGACGGCAACGTCCCTTAGATATCATCATCCTCAATTGCAATCATCCATTTGTCTGGGCAGCAACCTGACTTGTCACGGCGCTAGAGAAGGTGTGGCCAGCTGGACCAGGGATTTCTCCCAGCCGGACTCGTGGAGAAGTGCACAAAGGAATGTGTCGTGAGGATCATATCTCGAGGGCTGAGGCCATTATGGATGTGGTCAACAGACAATCCTTTGATGAGGCCATGGAAGGCGGGATGATCTGTTGACGTCATAGGGTGACTGTGATATTAGGTACGGAGGGAAAATTCATATTTCCACACCTGGTATTGGGTCTGTCTTCCGGGGGCGATGAAACAAGTGACGGTAATGATGTTGAGTATGTCGGATGGTCGTTTGGGTGGAGATCCTTCTGATGATGACGTGGTCACCACGGCAACTATAAACATACAAGATTTGCATCTAGTGTGAGGCTCTGGTGGGCCGATCGTGTCTAGCGCCCACTATCGACCACATTCCTGGAGGTGAAATACGATAATATCTTCCTGATGGGATTAAACACAGCGGCGGAAAGCTGGGATCTGTGGGATAACCTCCGCCAGCACAAATGGCAGGAGGTGTTCGGTGGCCCTTCGAGCACAACAGGGAGAGGATGGTCCACGGTGAGGATGCAAGAGTGAGACTGAGGGTCGGTACGACACCCGCGTTCCTTAGGTTTTGATCGTGTCGGCGTCAGCGCTCGAAATACCTGGGTGTTACACCTGTCGACACAACAGCCAACTTGCTCGTGCGTTGGTGAGCCAGTCGACGCAACACACGAATTACATGGATGTTGAACATGTAGCAGTGGGAGGGCGTCGTGCTTGCCTTGTGTTGAGTAACGTGGAAGAAGTAATATAAATGCATGAGGCAGGTGGGTGAGGGCCGCGCGGGCCACATCAGCATTCACCGTTATTCACCAGTTTTCATTGCTACACCACGATAAGGCTTAGTACATTACTGTTCCGCAAATCAAGTGGTCACGTGTTCTTGCTTTAGAAACTGCAGTTAAAAACAGAGAGAAATTGAGACAGATGGAGTTGCAAGGAAAGTGATGGCGATGATTGGCCATCATTGTAAAGGCGTAATGTGTGTGTGAGAGAGAGAGAGAGAGAGAGAGAGAGAGAGAGAGAGAGAGAGAGAATGTGTATGAGCAGCAGCGCCTCAAAGTAAGCCAAGACAGGGAGATGTTCCAGCTGGGATGACGGCTAACCGCTACAGCTGGTACACAGGACTCTCCATCACCTCCCGACACCACAGCAACCCATCACTGCACCTGCCTTCCATTAGCCATGACAACCCACACCACAACAGCCGGCATCTCTGGCGCCATGTGGCCACCCACCACAGCAGCTAACACTGCCCGCCAGTTGCGACCCTCCGCCTTAACACCGCCACAACTCTCAACCCACAAGGGACGACTCTCCATCAACTGGATGCATCTACACCCAGCTGTGAGGACACACCGCATCATCCACCTATACCCACCTGTGACGACCTTACCACCTGCATCCCACTTGGTAGAACTTTTTTATAATCTGTAGGACCATCTGTCGCCCATAAAGACAAGACAGATGGCTGCTCATCCCTGACCCCCGACACAGATGGTCTGGTCCAAAGGTATCAGGGGTCGCTGATCGAGACGTTTAGGAAGCTTATCTGAATGACCAAGGGCGGCAGTTTAGGATGCCGTTTGTGAACCCAACACAGTTTATCTCATGTTTATGATGATGAGATGTGTAGGATAACGCACGCCGAGGGGAGAACATGTTCAGAACTCTGATCAATATAAAGGTCACCACCAAGAAACATTGGAGTTTGGCGGTCCAATTTCTCTCGTGTATGAAAGTTTCTTTGCGAATACGAGCGGTGATGATCTGTTCCTCCGAGTGAGGAACAACTGTAACGGAATAGCAGGTGTGGCAGGAGTTGTCTTGATACTGAGCCGCACCGCGAAACTGTCCAGCTTTTAACGTTAAGGCCTTCGTGTGTAACGTCGGAAACAGTACCAGAAGGTTGTAATGTTGCAGTCAACTTTCCTCATCGTCGAAGCTTTTCACAAAAAAGTCGTACCTCGAGTGTCAGATATAATAAGCGACAGTTATCTGTTATGCGTTGTGAGGTGGGGGGGATGCATGTGACGTCGCCTCCATCCTGGAGCTGAAGGCTACCCAGATAACCAGAGAAAAGCTTCTGGGATTATTGGAATCTTCTCCTTCAGGAATTTCAATACCTGAAGGTCTTATGATTGTAAAACTGATATTTTCAACATTAATGTAAGTTTATAATTTGCAGGATTTCTGTGTTTGAATGTTCATCTATACACAGACACAAGCAAAGACGTGTTACATATGTATACAACATTAAGAGACGGGACAACACGAGTTTAAAATTCTCTCCCAGTAAAACATATAGTAATCACACATCTGGAGGTACAGTGTAGCAAGGTCGTGTAGGAAATAAGTTTTCAAATATCCAAGAAAAAATGTGTACATTCTAGCGTCTATTATCTTTCATTTCAAACGTCACTAAAGAGAGCTTTACTTACATTGTTAGAGACAGCTTCCTTTCATCGTTAAAAAGAGCTTCATGTGCATCGTACGAGAGAGAGCTTCGCTTGCATCATTAATGGGAGCTTCGCCTGCGTCATTACCTGACAATACAATGTGACTTACTAATAAGGCTTGACTTTTTCTCTCTCGTTAGAAAGTTCTTGTCACCCGTCTCAAGTTGGACGTTTGAAGGAAAATGTGGAATTTTCTTGTCCGCAAAAAGTTAAGAGTTGGTGGCGAACCATCTTGGCTCACCTTCCGTCTTGCTAGTGTGTCAGATAAGTCTCCAGTGATGGTAGCCGAGGTAGTGGGTTTTTAAATGTGGTTGTTGACGTACTAGATTCTCGTAAGCTCTATCAGAGTTCTAGTAAATATATGTTGATGGAATGTTGAGTACATCTCTGTTTATTCGTCTCGTGTGGAACTGAGTTGTTGAGCGAGTGGCTGCACGTGACACGTTCCGTAGTCGTCATCCGTGTCACTCAGTCCTTTAACCCTCCAAAGCGACGGCACGACCCTTGCGCGTGAGTCGGGTGACTCTTGCATGTGACGGCGTCTTAAGTCATGTCATCACAGCCAAGGGTGGCACCGCCGCGCTCAGGGGGCTACACGCATACTGTACCTCGTCATGGCGGACGCGTGGGATCGCTCACGGACCGTACGTTGGTGACGGGCTGTCGCCCTAACCAGCCCAGGCTTGGGTATGTACCAGGTCATCAGAAGCTTCATAGATGATACAGCAGCCCATGTGAAAATCTGCCCAAATGAAACACGTTATGATTACAATTAAGAAAACTATTATGACTCTAAGGATCTAACTCGCGTGTGTGTCTGCCAACTTTAGCCGTCCTCCGGCTTGGAACAGATGTCATTACGGAGAATGAATCAAGTTTGTTCTGTAGATATTGCGAACCTTGTGTTTGGTCATATGCCCAGCCCACTGAACCTAGGGAAGGAATCTGATTACAAATTAGGATGTATAACTGAACACTTGTGTGTCCTTCATCATGCTCCTTCCGACGGAAATCAAAACGTAATGGGAAGGAGCAGATTTCAGTATGGGCGTGTTCCACTGTACTGACTTTTTTTTTGTAGTCTTTTAAACGATAAATAATAAACTGAAGTAACATGAATCCCTGTGAAAAACAAACCATCAGTTGAGATAATCAAATAGTGACCAGAATTTCAAAGCAGAGCGATACTCCTGCAGGTCACGTCAGATGGTACCAATGGCGACAGGAAATAAGTCAGGCGCTAACACTAAACTTCCCGCTGAAAGGAGATCCTCAACAGGTGTCAAGAATTCATGCACTATGACCTAGTTCAGTTTGGGAAATAACTGTTGACCCGCTAGAGCTAGTTAATTCTTGATTGAAATAAGTCACTCACATGACCATTCTATAAACCATCAGTCGACCACACGCATGTTGACGCAACCAGTCAGAAGTTAGGATTATACAAAAATAATAAGCTACTGATGTCACTGTTGCTGATTCCCTAACGAATATTGTCCACAGTGACGTCGTGGTTGGTGGTGCGAGCCGCAAGGAGACAAGTTATTCGGTTGTGATGTATGTTTGCCTCATTAGATCACCCTTGCCAACCCCAGGGCTTCTCAAACATACTCTGGACCACAGCGTACAACCCTCCACGCCCTCCGGTCATTACGTAGAACGCGCGTGTAACCCTCCCAATCATGCGTTCAAAAAAGTGTCCTCCATCCAGTGATAGTGTCACCATTCACAACCAGGGAGCCGCGCACCGCGCTCACCAGCCAGTCCTAACTCTCCAGCCGGGATCGCTCCCACATGGAAATTTGTTATCGAGAAAATTTCAGATGTCTTTTCCCCTCCCTTCTTGGCTTTTCAATCGACCGCCGCCAGACCGTAGGGCCAGCCTTGGCCTCAGGCTCATCCGTAGATGGCCAATTCTGAGGTTGATAACTGGATGGCCAAGGTTGAAGTTGATCATTTCGCTGAGGTCGATCAGTAGGTGGCCCTGGCTGAGGTTGAGGCACGAGGTACCGTGAGGATCACCTCGATGCACTCCACCGCTGATGACGGCCTCTGGATACAGACTTCATCAAACAAGCCTAACCATCATGTAACGTCCTTCAGTGTAACTAAAAGTTGTGGGGTATTTTCGACTGCTGGATGACATGCAATACATTTGCCTGTCATACGTGGACGGCTTCTTCTATGTTCGACCCACATAGAATTACGACGTGATGTATGTTCGACTGGCAAATACGTATGGCCTGAAGGAAGTCGACTGTACATGTGGGTGCCAGGCCCTGGTGTCGACTGCACGATAAGACTTATTCGAAATCACCTCCAGCGTCAGCCAGGGATAGCACGCGCTGACGTCCATTTTCAAGCAGATGACCGTCAGAAACGACCCCCGGGGACTCGTTACAACAGCTGGGAGACGAAGGACGGGGGAACACCTCCTACTTCATGACGTTAGTGTCGCTACCAATGAGTAGCGAGGCCAAGGGAAGTAATTGGACACGTGATAAAGTGACCTTTAATGGCTGGTGTACAAGGGCTGATATTGCAAGACTCACAGATGTTTGTGTAGTATGCAAGGGAAGGAAAGACTGAATGTTATGACATGGGAGGTTTATGTGCGTCCTCCGTAATGTGTCTAGTACGTCTTCCGGAGGCCAGAAAAACCGTGTGTGTGCCTATAAGTCGGTTTGTGTCAGTGTAGGAGGAGGAAGGACCCAGACCAGAAGAGCAGCGACAAGGACACTAGGTCCTGTGCCTGGCCATTACAGACACATCAGACCTGGCGACACTAGACCTGGCTACGCCTGGTGACATCAGACGTGGCTACTCCTGTTTACATCTGGCCTGGTCACACGTGGTCATGTCAGGCTTTATCTACACCTGTTCATATCAGTTCTGGTCACATCAGATTTGGATACACTCGGTCACACCAGTCCAGGCTACACCAGGTCATATCAGCACTGGCTGCACCTAGTCACATCAGGCCTGGCTACACCTGGTCATTAAGGTGGCATCCGGAACGACAAGCCCATCATCGCCCGTCTCGCTCGGATACCCCGCTAGAGCTCATGGCTTTGTCTCCGAACAGCCGGGGAAGGAAGGCCACTCTGCTATAATGGCAGAGCAGCCAGTTGCTGTGGCGGCAGAGGTGGGAACTTCAGACATCTGCCATGTATGTAAAATGGAGCGTTAGGATATTGTTGTGGTAATTGGTCGAGTGGGGGAGGGGGAGCAGATGTCTGCTTAGAGAAATAATTGTTCTTGAGCCTCGTGCTTTAGGGCCCGTTAAGGACGCCCCGTTTCTAGGAAGATGGAATTAGTCGTCAGAGTTACGTGTTGAGCGTTTACCTTGTGTGCGAGCTACTGTGAGTCATGTTTGTTGATGGCCCACCATTACAGAAGACGGCCTTCATCAGATGTGTGGAGGAAGGTGAAGATACGTCAAGATCATGACTGTAAGTTCTGTCTATTTTAAATGAAACAACAATCGGCAGGAGAAAAAGTTGAGAAGGTTCACCTGATTACAGGTACCATTAAGTGTCTGATTAGCTTTCATTCAAAGGAACTGATAGTCTTTGCATTGACATCCTATTCGTCTAAGTCATTCCAACTTTCTACAACACCTGAAAAACCTTTCCTTTGTTGCTATTAGATTTGTTTTCTTTTAACTTTATTCCTTTATTTCTAGTTGGTGATCTCTGCCGAATGTGAAAAAATTTTCGCATGTTTTAATGTCGAAATTATTTAGTATTTTGAAAGTTTTTATCAAATCTCTTCAGAGTATGTTCATTAGGGATTATTTTTCAGTGAAATATTTAGTTTTGTTTTCTGAATTTGTTCTAGTTTTACTTCATCTTTGACTGATCTATACTTCAAAATTTAGTCATCAGCAAACTTAAAAATTCTGGTGATGAGTCACGTCTGCACATGACTGATACAGACAACGAAAAGCCTGGGTTCTGGGACTGATCTTTGTGGTTCTCTACTTATCACGTTGAACCACTCAGCGCTTCCTGCCAATCAGCTAGTCCTTAAGTACGCAGATTCGATTTGCTGCATCATGAGCTTCAATTCAATGAGCGATCTTTTATGTTGTACTGCGTCGAAAGGTTTTTTGAAAGTAGCAATTCATCTCTGATCATTTCTTCTATCAATTTATCTCTAATTATTTCTTCCAACAATTTTCGTAGCAAGCTTCCAGTCTTCAGCAATTTCCCTTGTATGGATTTGTTGAAAGTTGTAGTCATAGTAAATGTTGTGTGTAGACTTACTTCTTCCAGTATTGAGAGAGAAATATCATAAGGACCAGTTGACTTCCTTGGATTAGATTTTTCTAGATATTTAAGTTCTTCATTTTTTTCATACATGGTCGCTATTTCCCGCCTGAGCGAAGTAGAGTCAGAAACAGATGACTCAGCCCTAGAGGGAAAATTCCTCACTTGGTTTCTTGCTCTGTTTCACCTTTTGGAAAGTATTAAAGGAAGGGAGGATTTCCAGCCTCCCGCTCCCTCCCCTCTTAGTCACTTTCTACGACACGCAGGGAATACGTGGGTAATGAATATTGTGTATGTAGGAAGGGTGCAAGGAGAGGGTAGGCAGGAAGAAGACGAATATGATGGAAGGAATACAGAGGAAGACACTTTAAAGAAGAAGAGAAAGATAGAGCAAGGAAGATTAGAAAAAGAGGGAGGAGGGAGATGAAGTGGGATGGGAAACACTTTTTATAAAGAAAATATGTCTGAAAAAAATGCGATAAACCAGGAGTTGTGGGAGTTGGGTAAGAAAAATGGACGGGAGGCAGCCAGGCGAAGGAAGAGGGAACTCGAGTATTTCTCAAAATCCTGGAGCGTCTTCCGTGGGACGAGTCATATTGCATCTTGGCCGACTCGCTCGCGCTCGTCCCATCCTTGTTCTGGGCGGCAAGAAATCGTCATTTTTACCTCATAACTCAGAAGTACACGGGACAATGCATGGAATTTTGATGTATTTAGAAGGCAGGACTCTAAGAATGGCTTTTGATTTAGCTAGATGAATATGTAACGTACGAGCGATTTGTTTTTTGGCGCGTCCCTTCATAGTGAATTGAGTATATGAAATGTTCTGGCTTGGATGTTGATAATGGTGAGGCTGGTGGTGCTGCTGTGGTGGTAGTTGTGTTGGTGCTGATGCTGTGGTGCCACTGCTGCTCTGAGATGGTGATTGTGTTGCTGCTGTGGTGGTGTTGATGCTTATGTTTCGGTTGTGTTGATGTTGTTACTGTTTTGGTTCTGGTGGTGCTGCTACCGAGGATATCGGGCGAAAGGGAGTGTGTGTGGTGGAAAAGATGGGGTTGCTTTGGGTAGGTCCAGGTGATGGTCAGAAAGGGTCTGGAGGACCAGTGTGGTGAGTGCCCTTTAAAGGTGGTGTAAGACAGATGACCATTCTTCCCCCTTAGGCACCTTTCTAATAACTCGTGATGTCAGGGAGAATAGAAGGAAGACATAGATATAGAGGAAGACACAGAAGAGTTAGAGTAAAAACCAAGGATGTACTTGAGTTCTTGCGCAGGGAGTTCAACCGCCCTGAGTCTGAGAGGACTGTAGAGACGATAGCTGGAGGATTTGACGATGTTACTGACGTGGCGCAAGTAGTAAGTGTGTCAGGAACCAGTGAGGGACAAATCTCTACACATTATAAAAGTGTTTGAGGAACAAGTGATGGACAGACTTCGACGCATTATAAGGGTGTGTGAGTTACCAGTGAGGGTCAAACCTAAAAACAATATGAGACAGTAAAATGTGTAAAATAGGATATGTATATGGAGAAAATGATAAGATCAGCAGATTACATGAGGTTGTAATTGCTAGATTAAGGCTTGGCTTTAGGTACTACTGGCGCTTTGGCCTATCTGGAGATGTTAATCGTGTAAATTGTAAGGTTTGTGGTCAAAGATTTGGACACAAACTAGAACACTGTGTTTTAGAATGTGAAAAAATAGAGCCTTTTAGGGATAGATCTAAACAAACCCTACAAGAAATGTCACAACACCTTTTTTCTAATGACAAGATACCTCATATTTTAAGTTTGTATCCACTTTTTGCATCAAGCAGGTAGAACTTAACATATGAAACTATGTAATGCATGTAATATCAACCCACTGACTGGGGTCTGACTAAGACCCTTTGTGACCCCTGTAATCCTTTTGCGCTACCGCT
>JAYMFT010120834.1:0-13259 GCA_038088735.1 Panulirus argus | reverse complement strand
CCAAACCATTTCAACACACCCTCTTCTGCTCTCTCAACCACACTCTTTTTATTATCACACATCTCTCTTACCCTTACTTTACTTATCTAATTCTTATCACTGATAATAGTCTTTTAAGTGTGATCATGCCATAATGATATTACACTTTACTTTTTATTTCACTGGTATGTTTATGTAGATGGTTCTAACATAATGGCTGGGTACAGAATCCTTGATGGTAGCAGGGCAAGTGCATCCATTATGTAAAGACCTTTTTTTTTATTAAAGCTGTCCTGTCTTGACCTTGTTTTAGAATTACCAGTTAAGTCAATTGATATCTTCAGCTTTCAATATAACTTTAGATACTGTGGTGTACATTCCCCTAATCCATCATATCCATTTTGTCACTGCTTGACTGACAGTGCTAATTGTTTAATCCCTCCCCCCCATTTTTTTTATTTTTCTTATGTCTTGAAACTTTATTGCATCAGTTCCATTTCTAGAAAACTGTTTGCAGGTAACATTTTGAGATACTAGAGACACACTTTTTAATAAATCATATTTGTGTGGATACAGTTTTAGATTTTATTGTTTTTGCAATGGTGAATGTAGTTCGTTGAGTATCCACCTCTTTGGAAAGAAATATTTCATTCCAATGAGTTAATGTGTAATCCAATGGACATAGGAGTTATTTAGTTCATCAAAAATTGTAGTATAGCTTTCAAATGATTATATTCTATTTTTTATTGGTACATAATGATATAGGATTAAGTTTCTGAATTGGCTTTCAGATGAAAAAATTTGGAGTGAGGAGAAAAAGAATGAGTATTTTGGTGAGAATAATGTGTTTTAGTGATCCTCCCAAGAGGAAAGATGTAGAAAGGTAATCAGAGAAAGGGATCATTATTATTATTCATAGATTCTAACTTGGAAGTATCTGATAATTTTTCCATGGAAATATATCTTCACCCTCTCATCAGTGACTTTGCTGTGTGATGGCTGCTCAACACTTATTGAAAGTTTGGGTTTATGTTTGGAGGAGATTGTTCTTGCATGTACGACCAGACTGCAAGCCTACCACACTGAAGAATGTAGAAAACAGTCACAGTTTCACATTGCTGCTAAAGTAAGTTGAACAAGACATCTTTGTAAGCATGCAAATTGTAAATTGTTGATACATAGATGGTATTTAAAGAACTTGATAGTAGTCCTAACAAACCGCAGCTGTTATATAACTGATATTGAACATGATAATGAATACTGTTAAAGAATTATTTTGGATGTATTTCATTCTTAAGTGACTTTTAAGGGAATTGTAACACCAAACATTAAAAATCATGACCAGCATGGTCTAGAACTTGTAATACTGAAGCCAGTTCATTTGATTTCATTAGAATTCAGATGAAACCACAAAATCAGTTTCTTTACTGGTAGTGTGCACTCCTTATTTATATAAACATTTTATGTGAATAGAAAAAAGTAGTGAACTGGGAAATTTAGGTGTGTACTCGTCAAAACTTGTTGCATACTTCATTTTGTTGAATATTATGATTTCTTACAGATGATGGTTGCAATCCCTATTAGTGCTTACATAATTTAAGAAGCTGTTTTATGTGTTTTGGATTCAAAAAGTTATGCTTAACTATTTGATGACCTGTGTTGTTATACAATAATGCATGTAAATTAGTCAAGCTTATAGGTGTATATATTTGGTTTAGGAAGATTTGATTCAGTTTTTAAGTTACTGACACTTGAACACTGGGAGTCTTCATATGAAGACTCCTTACACAGTGCTAGGGGTCTTCATATGAAACTCTATGTTTCACAGGTTTTGTTTAAATTCCCTGCTGATATTTTGATATTGTTTGATTGCTAGATGTCACCACGTTCACTATAGATGCTTTATTGAGAGAACGCCAATCTTTGGAAGTGGGATTTTATTGATTTGAATATGTAAATCTGAATGTGTAAATATAAGTAAATTTGGATTGTTATATATGTAAACAGTAACCATGAATAGTGGAAAGCATCTCTTAAAGAGAATTTGTGTCATAAGGCTCTTCCACAACTGTAACTTCTCACCTATCTTCTGTCACCTTGACACCCTTCTGAAGGGTGATCTAATTAGTATGTGTAGGGGAAAACCAAAACCAGATAAGTTATGTTAGCTCAGTCTATGCATTAAATTTAGGGTTAAACTGTAGCCATGCTTGTTATGCTAGTTCTTTTGCTTCTGAATACTTGTTTGTCTTTCATTAATTTGTAAAGAGGAACAATATTTGAACACAGTTTTTTCCCCCATTTTGAGGTAGAGAACACAGGGAGTCACTAAACATTTAAGCAGTAGCTTAAGTTTTAATCCATCAAAAAAGATGAGCTCAATTTTATGCTTGGGTTTTATAGCATCATTACTTGGTTGTAAAAAAATTTGGCCACATGTATTTTTTTGTTAATGTCTTTTAGCATTGTATTTAATAATTTTCAAAAATACAAATGTCATAAATTGAGAATGTGCACAGTCTTACTGTAGAGAATTTGAATCAGCTAAATTTTTTCATGAAAAATGAAATATTGTTCTCTTTTCAGGCTCTGTATAACATTCTTCAGTACAGTGGACCTCAAGTCTTTCTGCATCTTGAGAAATCTCAAGTAACTAAACTCTTAGAAAATGTTTATTTTTCATTATTAGTGGCCTTAAAAAGTGACAGGTTGCCGTCTGATAGTGCCTTGATAATTTCTACTTCTCTTTGCATTACTTTGTCATATTTAAAACAGGAACACAGGAAAGCTGTATTTGTGCATGTGCTGTCTACTCTTAACGAAATACAGCTTAGTGAAATTCAAAATTATATCAAATGCTCCAGTGAACAAACATCAGAATGTCAACATGACAAGATAAAATACTGGAGAAATAATACAGATGTGTTGACTGAGAAGTTTGAACATATTAATCCATCATACCCTGTCGTGTTACTTCTTCATGGACTTTTCAATTCAGGTTTACAATGGATATATTATGATGGGTGGAGTGATTTTGAAATGGAAATTAGAACAGTGTCAAGAGAGAAAAACAGTAAAGAGCTTAATACAGATGGTAACACAAGCTTCAAGCAGTCTGATGGATTGCTTTTATTTCAAGTCCAGAAGAATGAGGGCATTGTTGATAAGGAAGATGGGAACATTTTCTTGTATGATGTTTACCCACTCATAGAAAATCTTTGTAAAGGTGCCACAAGTTACACTTTCCAGGCATTTCAGGTGAGAAAAAATCAGGCTTAGAAAACATTATCACTCTTTAGTATAGGAAAAGAAATCTGTAAGAGTTTAAAGGTGAAATTAATTATGTGACAATGTATTCATCATCAGTTTGTCTGTATATGCACTTTGGGTGTTGAGGCCTTCATCACTGGGTTGTCAAAGGGTATACAGGATATTATCAGATGTTTTGTTGGAGAAAGTCACACTTGTTTTAAGGTTAACCAATAATTTATGTATATCGTTGTGCATAGGAATAGAGGCTTTTATGTAGTGACAGCTAATTAACAGATAAACCAGGTTGTATTGCTATGGAAAAATAGTTGATTCAAAGAACTGGCTTGACGATTCGTCAAGAACTGACATGATACAAAAGAGTTTGAAACTTTTTTTACACCAGAGAAAGACTGCTGCTTTTTAATTCTTTGAAAACCTCATATGCTGTATGGCAAGACGGGAAATTACTACCTATCTGTCATGTGTAATGCACTGAAACCACAGCCCTTTCCTGTTTCCTGTATGTGATGTGTAGAACCAGGAATATATAAAGTAATGGTATTTATTATTCACTCTATAGCTGTATAGTATTGTTATCATTTTGCTCAAGAGAGCTAAAGAAGGTGTGCTGAAACGGTTTGGAAATATGGAGAGAATGAGTGAGAAAAGGTTGACAAAGACGATATATGTGTCAGGAGTGGAGGGAACAAGGAGAATGGGGAGACCAAATTGGAGAGGGAAAGATGGAGTGAGAAAAGATTTTGAGCGCTTGGGACCTGAATATGTAGGATGATGAAAGGCATGCATGGGATATAGTTAACTGGAACGATGTGTTATACGGGGGTCTATGTGCTATCATTGGACTGAATCAGGGCACATGGTGCATTGGGGGTAAGCCATGGAAAGGTCTGTGGGGCCTGGTTATGGATAGCTAGAGAATGGATGTGAGTGGATGTGGCCTCTCTTTGTCTGTTCCTGGTGCTTCCTCACTAACGGTGATCAAGTATGAAGAAATAAGATATCGGGGAAAGAATTGGCCGGGTGGCCCTCAATTCCTTTTGAAAAACACACTTAATCCTCTTTGGATTTAGATAAGAGAAATTTGTATATGTTTATGTGAAATCCTGAGGTTTTTTATTATTTTGCAGCAGTTTTACAGGTCCTAATATGTTGTGAAGTAGATTCAATGGCTATCTTTTCCTAATTCCAAAATCTTACGATGGAGTTTGCAGCGTTAGGTTGTCCTCAGGTTTATTTACTATTCCCTCAACACATAATCCAGCTATCAAAACCTAGTTTTTGTTAGGTACTGCATATGTGGCTGTCTTGTGTGAGAAAACTGGGCAAGAAGATGCAAGAAAACTTTGCTGATGTGCAAGAACACAAAACTTCTGGATTATGTCAAGATTTCCTAAAAAGCAGACATCCCACAAAACAATTAGTGTTTACTTTTCACTCCACTAGGCATGACACAGTATTTCATCTCTTAAATTCCAACTGGGAAAATCCTGCTAAAGGTATGAGAAGCTGATTTTTTTCTGATAGATCTAGTTTTGTGTTCTAGTAATCATATTTAATAAGCATATTTGCAATGAACATTATGTTCTTATTTTCAGAGTGATATCTTCAGTGCTAATTCTCTTCTCAGCTTGGGCTAATGTAATTTCTATATGAATGAATACTCTTGGGTATATTGTATCTTCTCCGTAATTTTCAGATTAGAATGACTCTTTATTTATCTTGATGACATGCTACTTATGTGAGAGTAAAGTTTTGCCTTATACAAGGTGGAATAATTGTTAATATTATTACAGTATTTTAAGTCAAAGAATAAGGCATGAAGAACGGATTTTATGATGTATAGGAAAAACAAAAAGCAGGGAGTTCCACCCATACTGAAAAACTTCAGTGACATTGTTCATTTCAAATTCTATCAAACCCAAGGTTAGCAATATTGTTTTTGCCGAATGTACCCCCAGGACTTATTTTTCTTATTTTGTTATATATGTTTAATTTGTAGCATAAGTACTAGACTAAGGGTCTATAACCTTATAATTGTCAGAATGTTTTGCAAAGTTTTTTTCTAACAAACGGTTTTAAAGTCAATCAAGGAAGAAGAATATGTCATCCTAAAGATGGGATATCCATAGTGACAGTGAAATGAGGCCCCTACTTCCTCATGTTAGGTATTTGTCAGATAACTAGCAATTGCTTTGCATAGAAAAATATGTGGTTAAACAGCTGTAGCTGAAACATCTGTCAGATAACCAGCGTCATTGCTTATATGGACAGATAAACTTGTTATGGCTTAAGTTAATTTTGTTACATATAAAGGACTAACTGACTTATTTCACATTCCTTTGAATAAGAATAGGAGCAAGTGATGTTGTGTATACTTGCATGGTTGAGCTGCTGGAGTTGCATGAAGATGGGCAGATGGGAAGTTCAAAAATGTTGGCCAAAAACATGCTAGCTACTCTGTTATCCTCTGCAGCTTGGGGCTCTAAGAGTACCTACCCACCCCTTGCTCTTGCTGTCTCATATGTAGGAGCTGAAGAGGTAGGTGTCCTTGTGTTTGCTTTTATCATGTAGTACTGCATTGATAGGCTGCTTTTTAGCTAAGTTTGATGCTTGTTATTATTGTACACATATACTGGAAAGATCAATGAAATCAGTGCATGGCTTATTTTTGGATTATTTTTATTGAAGCATATTCATACTGTGACTGTTATATGCAGAGTTATATATATTAAACATTGGTGGAATAAAGTTAAAGCATTCAAAAACCTTGAACTTAGGAATTAATTTAAAACAAACTTTTCACTTCCAAAGCTTACTCTGCCTATCCAGTTATAGGGAACAAATCTTTCTCCAAAACACAGTGAAATATATTATAGTACATGCATACATGCAGGGTATTTAGCTTCAAAGAATTTTGCAACAGAAATTAGACCACTGCTAGATATATGGGAAGGTGGCTTTTTAGGAGTGATTTTTCATCTCATGATGGGGGAAGGAATACTTTTAAACTTAAGGTCATTTTTATCCCATACAGAACGAAGGAATACTTTTAAACTTCAGATCATTTTTATCCCATACAGAACAATTATTTTGACGATCATATACAGTGATTGCAAGAAACAAAGATAAGATGGTAGAACATCCAGTCAGAAATTGAAAAAATAGTAAAAGAGCCATAATATATATATATATGTTAATATATGCCCAGTTCTTTGCTTTAAAGAAGAAATGGCAAGACAGATGAGTTGTAGACTGATGTCATGAAGGACCATTAATACCAGACTCATCTATTAATAGCAGAACATATAAACTGCCATACTATATTCATTTACAGATGATTCCATAAGATTTAGTCATTTATCGGTCATTTATCTTTGGTTCATAGCTCTTCGTAAAGCTCTGAGTTCTGATCAAAATTATTGGTGTCTACAGGTAAAACATATGGAATTCATTCAGAAAATATGAGTCCTCACAGAGCAGACTTAACTGAGGATGGAGCACTGAAAATGTTCTATTGAGAATTTCTTTGCAATGACTATCCATATGGTGAAGTAACTTCTGCAATAGTCTTAGAGTGAGGGTAGTATGTTATATTTTGCTTATTTTCTTTTGTGTAGGTGGTGTGTGGCTGTTTTCTTAAATTTGATGGAGAGTGTGTCCAGCAGTCCCAGACTGAGCCCTTGAACTCTCTTCAAAATGTCTTTTCTATAAGGAGAAAAGTAAAAGGTTCTTGGTACATGAAAAACTTGTGCAAGATGATTTGATAGGGTTGAAATAAAGGTATGAAACGTGTCAGCAAACTGTCTGAAATAGAAGTAATAGTCCTGCAAGAAAAGGTGTAGAAATGCAAGCAAATAGGATGATGGAATTCTAAAAATTCTGGGAAGAAATGTGCTTTTAATTACCTGTATTTTAAGGCCCTTGAATTACATCCAACATTGCCATCTGGATTGGTGACATCATTGAGTGTGAACCACCTGGCTCCTGCTGGTGTTTCTGTGTACAAGATCATACTTGGTCAGCTGTCTTCATCCCTCTGGTTCCAGTATTTCTTCACTGTTGTGTGCGAAGCTCTACACAGCAATAACAGGTCAGAATAGTTGTAAGCAAGCAGTTTGGGAAGGGACAGATGTCTATTTTGCTCATCCACCTTTTTCTCTGTTTCATGATTTTTTCATCATTATGTTTTGTTCATCCTATGATGTTTTACATGTGATAATTATCCTAGTCATGTTGATAACTTTATCTCTCTGTGCTCCAATTTTCACTAATTATTATATTCAGTGTGAGACTTTGTGAATAGAATAGATCGGAAACAGAACCTTATGTGAAGAGAGTAATAAAGTAAATATTTAACTTAGGAGATATACCTGACCATTTTTTAACTACAGAGGTGCAAATAGCATCATACATGGGCTTGAAGTGAAGTATTCATATTGTTAAGCTCTTTGATATTATCTGGAATGGTTGTAGATAATGCCAGTGTTTACATTGGAATGAGAATTGGACTTGATGAATTACTAAAGAAAGAGTTTATGCTCACAATTATGATAATGGTTTGCTGTATGTATTACTCAGTTGAGTTACCAATTTTTCATGCTGCTCATGATTTACTAGTTTTGTACACATTTATGCATACATACAAAGAATATGACATTCACAAAGCATACCTTTAATTGCAGGCTGATCCGGCAGCATGTTTTGTCGTTGTGGTTGCCACCTACATTGCGACAGTACCCAAGCATGTATCTTGAGTTGCTTGGTGGCTGTCAAGATACCTCCAGTGGATGGGCGGCACTAATGGTAGTCTTGAGAGTTGCTCGTTCTATAGGTACTTTCAGTTTAGAGGAACATTGTGGAATGCACAGTCAGAAAATGTCATATATCTCTGAAACCCAAGGATCTTTCTCTGAAAACATGATAATTACTGATATAGAGGAATATGAAGAAATAAAGGATACTGGTTTTTCCTCTACATCACTAAATGACTATGATGAAAGAACAGACAAAACAGTTACTCATATCCCCATTTTTTCCATCATCCGTTTGGCACTTTGCCATGTAGATGAAACAGTAAGAGGGGAAGCTCTATCTTTTCTCTGTCACACACTAAAGGCCTCACAGCCTGTCTTACTTGAGTCCAATTTTTTGAAATTTTTTTTCAAGTGGAACATGAATATTGATTCAGCACCATTCAGACAAGGTATCATTAAGTGTTACAAGGCTCTGGTCATCCGATTACGTGATGCTAGTGCTGCTGAACTAAAGAATGCATCTTTCAGGGCTTTGAATTCTGGACAATGTTCCATAGAATTTATGAAAAACTTCATTGTTACTCCAACTCTTAAGATCAATATAGAACTTCTGGTGTGGTTTGTGAAATTATTCCACTCTAACTTAGCACCAGATGGGAACTACCAACGCAGGATATTATCTCTGCAACTTTACAAGGAAACACTCTTGGCTTTTTATGAAAAGATAAGTGATTTGACTTATTCAATGAATCAGAGATGTATAACAGTATGTGCGTACATTAATTACATCTCATGTAACTCAGTCTATCCAGATGATAGGGAGAGAAATGGTCAGCCTATCAGAGATATGACTTTGCCATGGACTTTGGAAATGCTGCTTACCTCTTGCTTGGATGAAATGAATGACATTAGAGAGGAAGCAGAGTGGACTTTAAAGATACTGGAGTCATCAAAAAGCAGTTTAACTTTCTCTGAAGCAGAAAAATGGCTGCGTCGGGGTCTAATACTTTGTAATTCCCCAAAGGCCAGTGATGCTGAAAGTGGAGCAACCTTGGTGAAGGTCGTGTCCTCATTATGCTACAGCAGCGACTATGGTTTCTCCAGTGTACTGAAGGTAACATATTTAACTTTTATGTCATATTGTGAATTATGATGCTATATTCATTTTTCTTTTTAATGCTTACCTTTATGACCTTAGCAAGGTAGCATCAAAGTGATGATGTGGAAAATAATAGAAACAGAGTTCAAGAGAGAGGTAAATAGGTATATAAGAGAAGAAGATATTTAAAAGAAGGAACGAAGATAGATGAAACTCGTAAATGGATGTGATGGGACCGGAGGGTGATGAATTGAAACTGTAAGTTCTTGACACTCCCATTTATTACAATAGACAGATAGACTAATGTGAGAGCATTGGATTGCATCCGGTGCTCGTCACTCCACAGCGGGTACTGCCGCTCGCCCTTGCAACGCGTGAGCATGGCGCCCACGCAATGCGCATATGTAGTGGCCCACACAATGCGCATGTGTGGCGGGAAAGCAACAATGTTGCCACGGTATAATGTAACTTTGAAATCCAGCCAGCAGTCTTACAGTGTGCAGCACCGATACTTGATATCTACACAGGAAATACAGGAAAAGCTAGGAGACATAGATTGAGTGTTGAACATGATGATGAAGGGTGGAGGTGAAACTGTTACAGAGTGGAATTGGAAAGTGTGTATAGAAGCATGGAAAATTAGTCCGAGATCAAATGGTTGGACGAAGGCAATAATTGCTTTGCTGTATGAAGGAAAAGGGAAGAAAAATGAGTGTAAGAATTAAGGGGAAATATGGTGAAGTGTGTGGTAGGATACTGATTCATGGGGAGAAAAATGATTAGTGAACATTATGTTGGTGAGGGACAAAGGAGTTTAGGAAGGGAAGAAGGTTTGTAGATCAGATTTTTTGCACATAGAAAAGTAGTGGGAAAGTTTCAGAGAAAAAGGTGTTTGCAGCATTTGTGAATTTAGAAAAGGTATATGGTAAAGGAATTTTTGACTGTAGAATGTGCATGTGCATGGAAGCAATAGAGAAACAATAGAGGATACGGAATCACATAAAAGAGGAGGATATATTAATGTACTTGGCTGTAGTAGATAGAATGAAAGTAGTTGGGAGGACAAACTTTTGTAACAAGAATGGAAAAGCTAGTTAAATTTTCTTTGAGATATATTCTCAGTTTGAGATGTATGGTTTTCAGGAGATATGATAGATTATAATCATCATTAAAAATGTTATGTTGATACTGCTTTAATGTTTTAAATTGATTTAGAAAAGATATATGCAAATGGAACTAATCTTTTTTTTATCACCCTTCAGAATATAGGAATGGGATGTGGGTCACAGGATTTGTTACATTTCTTACTTGGTTGTGTGGAGGCTCAGTTTAAGGCAGCACAGAAAAATCTCTTGGAAGCTGCCAGATGTACTCCCATTCATGGCTCTCTGATGGTAAGTTCTGTGGCTTCATGATTAGTTGTATTTTCTTATAATATTCTATTTCAAAAGAAAGTAACATCCTTAAAACACTTTATTTGTTACCCGTTTTATGGAATTGTACATTTTCTCTCTACAAAAATATCCTTTCCATTTGACTTATAGTTTCAGTTTTTCCTTCCAAACAAATTATTTTGCAGACTTTTTACATTTTTTGATAATCATATGTACCATAAACGTGTAGTGTTTGTTATCTGTTATAGAAGTAATAAAAGTACATAGTATAGCTTGATCAGAATTGATATGTGTAATAAATGATTAAGATGCATTCTTGTTTAGGGAGTCAGCTGAGGAAAGTAGGGTTAAGAACATTTATCTTTGCTATTAAAGGAATAATTGAATATGTGTATATGTTCAGCATATCTTATTTTTATCACTCACACCTCTTTCACATTGCTTTATTTTCTAAGTCATCTACTTACGATATTTTCCTGTTATTTGCATAACTTTAAGATTTCAGATTGAGGATATTTTTCATTACATATTTTCACTGTTGTCCCCTTTATTTAGAAAAAGCAGGAATTGATGTTTAACACCCAAGGAGCTCTTCTGTAATACTTCTCAATTTTTTTGTGTACCATGTTAGACATACACAGATTCTAGTGATTAAGTATTTATCTGTGTTATATATCCATTGCTTTTAATCAAAAGAGGATTCTGCTTACAGAATCTTTCTTTTCATTTTCATTGACTGTGTGTGTCAACATTTTTTTTTTAAATGAATGATAGTTACATATGGAATTTTAAACAAAGGAGAAAGAAGTTAGGAATTTGGACAGAATAGAAAAAGATGGAAATTAAGAAAAACTAGTGGAGTTAAAGGAAAACTATAATCCTTTAAGGAGGGTGCGGGATATGAAGATGTTATGTCCACAACAATCAGGTTGTCTATAGTGTGAAAGTGTTGCTAAACCATAGAATGTTTTGTAAAGAATCTCACATTTCTCCCACACTAGTGCATCTTTTGGTTTAGAAAACATTATCATTATTTTAAATTCAAATGCAAATGTATGGATTTCATTTTGTTTCATAAGGGATTTTGCAACTTTCATTTATATTCTTAAGGCTCTAAGTCGTTGCCTCTCAGAAGACAGAGGTGTTGCATCTATGTCATCCGAAGATATACAAGAGTTCATACAAAAGTTAACAGTTATGATGGTGCAGATGACCGAATTTATGTTGTCCAAATTGGCTTGTGTTTCACCCAATGGCTCAGGTAAGAATTTGAACATATCTTAAATCTATCAGTAAATTGTTTGATTACCTCTAATGGTATAGTTTCAGATAGTTTTTTTAAAGTATTTTTTTCTGTTAAAGTGTTTGTTGTTGTTCAGATAGTTGCACATGTGAATGTTTTGCTTTAACTATTATGCCTTTTATTCATACAGTGATCAAACAGTTTTTTTGCAAACAATATCTTCTTCCACTCCTTTGCAGCAAAACTTCCTTCCTTTTGTTAATTTCTTTGTATACTAATAATTAAGATTATTTTTCCAGATGTGTTTAAGTTTCCAGTGACTTGATGTGGAGATGTTATCATGTTAAGTCACAGGAGCTTTCTGTGTCACCTTAAGTAACTATCTTGTAACGGCACTTTGCTACAATTAAATTGTAAAGGAATTTTATTTTTAATAGTCACCATTAAGTTGTATGCACTCGCATTTACTTACCAATGATTTTCATATCTTTGAATATGTGTCCTTTTACTAAATCGATATCCTAATTCTCTTTAAGGTTCCAATTAAGTAACCTGCTTGTTTTTGTTAAGCATTTCCATCATTTGCTAATGTAAACGTGCAGTTTTCCTAATCACATAAGTGAATATTCTCTTTGAAAGTTAAATAAAAGCATGGACACATATAATAATATAATTCATATGTTCATGCCTCTCTTGCCTTAGCAAGGTAAAATGTTTTGTTTTTACTGCTACATTAGTGCTTGATTAAGGGTCTGGGCAGTACTGTGATCTAAGAAATGAAAAGAATTTCAATGTTGTGTCTCTTGATAAGGAAAATAGTTTATATTTTACAGAATATCTAAAAAAAGTACCTGAGTTACCTGTCGATTTTATGGTATTTGAAGTGTATTAATTTAATCATCAAATGTGTAGATGTACAATATTAGTTGCTCATTTAGCTACTGTCAGGCATCATTTATAAGAAAAGAAAATTCTTTTGCCTATTCAGTACTTTTTTTATAAACATCATCACCAGTCTTTTATAGTGTTATATATAAGTGCAATAATTAGTGTGTAATCATCATAGTCATTATGATATATGGACCTCTATGGTGTAGAGGTTAGTGTCACTGACCATGACGCATTCATGTGCTACTTGGGGTCGAAGCGCATATGTTCAAATCCTCATTATGGCAGTCGATCCACAGTCAATCCAGTAGTTCATCCTTCTTTAAGGATGGATTGATAGAATGAGTATGTGGCATAGGCTAGGGAGAATAGATATGACGGGATGCAGCCTTTCTTTGTCTGTTCCTGGTGATACCTCGCTAACGCGGAAAAAATTTATCAAGTATTGAAAAACATATATGTATATTTTATCCCTGGGGATAGGGGAGAAAGAATACTTCCCACGTATTCCCTGCGTGTCATAAAAGGCGACCAAAAGGGGAGGGAGTGGGGGGCTGGAAATCCTCCCCTCCAGTTTTCACTTTTCCAAAAGAAGGAACAGAGAAGGGGGCCAAGTGAGGATTTTTCCT
>JAYMFT010120823.1:0-13260 GCA_038088735.1 Panulirus argus | reverse complement strand
CACACACACACACACACACACACACACACACACACACACACATATATATATATATATATATATATATATATATATCCCAGCTCACGCTGATATATATGATTGTGTGGGTATGTTTGTTTGTGTGTGTATGTGTGTGTGTAGGCGTGGGGATGGTGGGGCAGTGATCCAGATTGCTTCAGCCTCCTTTGCAACACACGTTAACCCCTTCACCTTCCACTCTACTAGGAAAGAGCAGGTAGAAAGCTGCGCTCTCGGAGGGAAAGTGAAACTTGTGGATCTTGGGGGGGCGGGCGTGAGGTGGGCCAGACAGGTGTAGAGGTCGGTGCCCCGTCCAGACTAATTACCAGCGGGTCGCCAGGTATTGTTGGCCTTAAGAGCCACAGCGGACGACATCTTCGCGCGCCAGGGAAAGTTGCTGACTCAGGACCGGCTGACATTGTTCTCTGTCCATTAGAAGGACCCGTTGTATGGGATCTTGTCGGGCGGCTGTTCCTCCTCCGGGGATGCTCTGCCACCCTCTAGCCACGCTAGGACCTTGTTCCTCACTGTAGCTGGTCTAGCAGGGACTTTAGGGCTTCTTAATGCGTGGGGTTATAATACGTCTTCCATTTTCTCAATATCTGAACCTGTGTCTATCTTATGTGTGATTAATACATTGTAGGTGGTGCTGGCTTTAGTTGTTCTTCGTTCTTCCAACAGATATATTATCAAAAGAAAAAATGGTAAAAGTTCATTATGATGCCGTTTAGTATTCGCGTTATGGTTATGAATATGTCTTATATTATTGAAAAGTTTTACTGGGAAGCTTAATGGAATCATTACTCATAATATGTTAGATGTTTTTTTATTGATGTTGGAGGCACCAGCCACGGACAAAAGTCCATACGAAGGCCAGGCGTTAATTGAAGTATAAAGAGGGTTAATGAAAAGGGGAAAGAAGATAATGAGATAAAGGAATTTGTGAATTTAGGAGGAAGTGAAAAACCTGTGTTTTAAAAAGTTTCAGGTCATTGTTTGTAGGAGACATGAGGGGCTAGAGAGTTCCACAGCTACGAGGTGTCGCGAAAGAAACAGTTATCAAAACGGCCCATCCTTGAATTGCCATACTGGGGAAAGGTATTTGTATATGCCTTTTATAATCATCATAGTCTTCTGGTAGCTTGAACCCATTGTATACTTACAGTAAATTCAGCACCTTTGGCATTGCAGCATTAAGAGGTGATTTCTTTTCTTAAGTCTTTGTCTCTACTGTAGTTGGGGGCCATTTGTCGGAAGAGATCACTACCATTGTTCTTGGTCATTGTTGTTATCATGCAGTGCGAAAGAAAGACTTACCAGACGAACTGATACTGTCGTATGGTCTTGTCAGACTGTAGGTGAGGGAGTGATAATGTGTGTGTGTGTGTGTTGGTAGGGGTGGGGGTACAGATGTGAGAGGCTGGATGGATCTTGGCAAGCGCGAACCAAACGTGTGGGAGAGTCGTGGGTTGAGGGGGTGTCCAGAATACGTGAGAGAACTGTGTCGGGGGCGTCCTGTGTGCCGAGGGAATAGTGGTGAGAGTCGGGGCCCTGAGTGAGTCTGTGAGTAGGGTCCGGACAGTGAGTGCGTCATTAAGTGCGGTCGGGCTTCTGAATGTATCAGTGAGCGGGGTCGGAGCCCCTGTGTGAATCGGCTGGCAGGGTCGGGATTCCAAATGCGTTAGCGTGTAGGGTCTGGGTCCAGAGTGCGTCAGGGAGCAACGATTGGCCTCCTTCTGAATGCGCTAAAGAGGAGGGATCACGGTGTGGGTGGGGGGGATAGGAGCTGAGTATGTGAGAGAGATATGGTCCGCGGGAGATCATGGTGGCCACAGAGCCTGAGTTATTTCGCGTCGCTTTCACCAGGAGGGCGTAACTCAGCGCTGTCCGTCGATGGTGGAGTAACATTACGCGATCTGTCGATGTTGCGTAACTCCTCGCGATCTGCTGGGAGTAACTGATACCACTGTCCGCGTTCTCCGCGGTGGACGATGTCACCTGGACGGCTCTCGACACGATGAATCTGAGCGAAACTCTGCTTTTTGTAATTCCACACAACAACTCACGCTAGGGAAAGCGAGCAAGCAGTCTACTTGATTAGGATCGCCAAAAATGACGCATTGGAAAGTTATCTTCATGTGTCTCGGTGTTCATACCGTGAGCAATGTTCACAAGAAAACTTCAGAAGCAAACATCTTTGGCATATAAGCAGTTTTGATAGAGAAAAAAGATATCAGGAGAGTTCGGCCTGTCCTCAAAGTCGCTATCAACATCGGGTTTTCTTCTGATAGCGTTTCTCTCTCTCTCTCTCTCTCTCTCTCTCTCTCTCTCTCTCTCTCTCCAAAGCAGTCCCACTTTTTCTGATATCTGTATATAAAGATGGAACAGAGCGCGCTGATACAGGTGGGAAGGAATCTTCAATGTTTTTAAAGCGCACGAGGTATTGGAGCCAGCCATGTTCCCAGCCTCCATAGGAAACTGTCAAGGTATGTGTTTATGTCGCTATCGTTGCTTGATTTTCTCTATGTTTGACCCCTTGAGCACGACAGTACGACCATTGAAAACGACGGTACGACTCTCAGCACAATGGTGTGACCTTTGGGTATCGTAGCACGACCTGACCCTTTAGGGTCTGGTCAAAGGCCAGGCAGTTGTACTCAAGGGTCGAACGGCTGTGTTGTGCTCTACGGGCGTACCGTCTTGCTAATGGAGTTGTTGGATAAGCCTGACGTAGCAAGGGTCAGCTGTGCATTAAACACCTGCATTCATTTTCCTAGATGTAAAACTTATAAATTCGAGATGTGAATCTGAGATCTGAGTCATACTCTAACGTTAAAAGTTTAATGTTTCAAGGGATTAGACTGTGATAAGTTTAGATTTAAGTGGCGTTTTTACTTAAGGCAAGTGAAAGTGGTTGGCATATCTACACTTATCCCGGAATTTATGATATAGATTTGAAGATTAAATAAGTGAATCTCATCACTGAATGATAATAATCGTAAAGAATAAGGATCATCATCAAGTATGCTGATAGACGTCCGTTGATTAACCTTTCGATAACTGATATCTCAATAAGGAGGTTGAAGAAGATAAACTGTTAAAAGAACACTTTATGAATGTATTTCATGGCAACCTCGTTCTATATGTATTTTGTACGATCACTTGTAACTTAAGATATCTCGATCTAGGTGCAGAATATAGGAAACAATGGTTTAGAACTTAAACAACTTTAACTTTGGGTTGTTTCTGGTATAAATCAAAACCCCTTGGCTTTAAAGAGTCGGTCTTCTCCTTCAGACCCGTAGAAGTGTTGCCCATCATCCCAGAGGTCTCCATAACCCCTGCATACAGAAATTTTTTCGGCGTTAAGTCATCAGTTTCCTCTGTTTTTGATAGTTGCTGTGCTCTTGCCTCCTCTTTCTTCTCTACACAGCCTTCGACTGTTTGCATCCACCTCGCTCTACCGCGCCTTTTAGTGTTCTTCCCTCCTTGCACATATGAAGGTTCTTGATGGACGTCCCAATTTTTTGAAAGGTTTTGGCTCGTCATTCCTCTTGTTAGAGTTCCGTTTCTAACTCCTGGTTTTTGTTTTTAGTTTTAGAATTTGATGTCCTTACCTCAGCTCCAGAGCAGGTTTCAAAACAGCTGCGTATATGATCACTTTCACTTTTCTTTGGATGTTTTTCTTTCTGAAAAGCGGCTAGAGCACATTAACGTTTTCACTGTATATGGCGAATCTGCCCATTATTTCGGTTTTCATCACCCCCTTTTTATTTATATATTTAACAAGTTACATTAGGGCACTTTCTTTAGTTGCTGTCCATCAAAGTGGATGTTGCATTTTCTTTTGTCAGGGCAAGAATAAGATCCATTGCATTTTTTCCAGAGCAAAAACTGTACTGCCGCTTATGGCGCCTGTCAGAAGCCAAGCTTATGAGAATGACGCTACGTAGTTCCATCTCTGTGGGATTCTTCCCCTTCTACATCTCTTAAGAAAAGGTCCTCTTCTATTCATGGCGTCTCCAGTGTTTCACATCCACCTAATTCAGTGTATTCACCATAGATTATCAAAGTGATTGACATTGTCTAGATAGAATAATGATAGAACATATATGTAACATTTTCCAGGTCTTCAACACCCTACGGAGCGGGTGGAATGGTCATACTCCTGCGTTGTCTACTGCGCCAGTATTTGCGGCAGCACACAGAACAACATTTCGAAGTTCCAGATACTTTGTACTCTTGCCATTTGACCGGGAGCTCGCATTGAAGCCAAGGCCGCTCGTTTTCTTTACCTTTACTGTGAGGCGTGACCAGTGCCATCAGCAGCAGACAGTGGCGGCTCGCAGCATGACCCACCACTCTGGCCAGCAGCTGACGACAGAGATATCCTCTGCTCCTGCCGGTGCAGACCGGCACCGCTGTGGCGGTTTGGTGTCCTGACCCGACACATTATTAGCCGTTGGCTCACCTACGCGAACCTCCGTCTGCATGACGATGGTCACAGATATTTGACACCTTCTTCCCTCGCCTTCCTCACCTCCTTTCCCCACCATCCTCATCACTGTAAGATTTTATATCCCCCACCCCCTGAAACCTCTCTATCCTTGTTTGGTCCGTTCTAAACATGTACCTCTTGCTCGTCGAAGGTAACATATGACTGTTTCATCCTCGCTAGCAGCGGTCCACGTGTCATTTAGCAGGGTCGAGTGCTTTATCCCTTCCCCCATCGCCGTCTCCCGAGATGTCGTGTGCAAGAGTGAGAAATTGTTCAAACTGCCGAGTGACTCCTTTACGACGGCCAACTAAACCATCTCGAGTAGTTCCTTGTGATCTACTCACGTGAGACCAGACTATTATGGCACATCGACTTTATCTTACTAATCACTTCACTCTTCATATACTTAAGTGACATTTGGACGTGAAGGGGCTCCACATCTTGAGCTGTCTCTGCTGTCGAACATTTTAGGTCTGTATGCTGTCCATGTTTACAATTTCACCGTTCAGTTTATTCTTCTCATATACTGCTCCTATTCTTGAAACGTATTTCCCCATTTGCATGTATGTTTGTAAATCGTTTCTGACGTGTTTGTAACAAGACGAAAATCGACTGACATAGTATGTGTGTAATGACGGTAGAAGGATTTCTTGTCTTCTTTCTTAAAGAAAAGTTTTATCTTAATTGAAATGAAAAATTGGAGGCCTGAGCTTTGCTGTTCCTTGTAATTATAAGATGTTACGTATTTTTTAAAAAACTTCGGAAGCCAGACTCCAGAGGTGAAGGATCTTATTTTCTTTATTTTATTATGAGTGACACCGTTGTTAGACTCGACGATACGATATCTCCATTTCATATCATGGAATTCCGTTAATACATGTCTTCAGGTATTGCTTCAACGATATTTTATAAAACGTGCCAGTTACAAAACCCGAAGCTTTGGCAAAATCAGAATTCACCGATACTTGATGCAAAAAAAGTACTATTTATTCGTGCATGACATATGATTGTCATTAAAGCGACGTGGTGTCAATAGAAAATAAAGAAATTTATTCGTATGACAATTAATCTGCTCCTCTGTGACGCCTCAAACCGTCACAAACCGTCAGATTCACAGAACTGTTGAAATGATGTGTCCTGGGAAATGAGACACATAGAAGGAGGAGATCTTGTCTTTTGTCTATACGTACATCTCTATCCTGACCTGGCCTCCAAGTGCCTGCAGAGACGTATAAACATAAAGGATCGAGAGAAGCAATGGGTCTGCTTCTCCGTTGTTTGCACAGTGTGAGGTTAGTTCCTAAGACGGGAGCCTGTCCCCAGGTGTTGGGGTTAGTTCAGAAGACAGGAGTCTGTCCGTTGGATTTTTTTTTTCCTAGGAGCCTACATGGAGCGCATTAAAGCAGGTCCCAAATTGTGTCCACATTGGATCTAAGATAAACTGATGAGTGTAAGAAAGAGAACGTAGAATGAATTAATTTGAGCTTCTCAGTTGCGTGCAGTTCTGACTCTTACAGGCAGAAAGGTGACAGGCAAAAGGAAAGATACTAAGAGGAAGAGCAGTCCACAGCCTCGCAGTTTAAGTAGAGAAGGAAGTATGATAACGGTCAACCTTCGTGAGGCTAATACCCTCACAGAGACTATGGGAAGCAGCTGTCCGTCGCGTGCCTTGGGTCCACGCTTTGGTGGCTGAAACTCAGGAAGACGACTCACGTGAACAGACAACAACAGGATCAGTTGTTAAGACGAAAGGTTGTCCCATGGGCAACGCATCCAGTAATCGTCCATAAGAATTCCCTAGAAAATTAGATGTAGACGAAGTGAGGTATACCACTAGGAACAATTGTGCTTTCACCTGTTATATTTGCAAGTGTTCCTCTGTTGATGTTCCCGCTCCAGGAAACGGATTTCCAGTTTTTACTAATGTGACGTAATGATGCGCTCGTTATAGTACACGTTAACCATTAACATATATATCATATATATATATATATATATATATATATATAGATAGATAGATAGATAGATAGATAGATAGATAGATAGATAGATAGATAGATAGATAGATAGATACATAGATATTGTGGTTGCTACCGGACTCCGCCTGCTTGAGGTTACACCTCGAACAGAAAGTCTTCGTCGGCGAGGCTGTACCATCGTCAGTTGACGCATGAGAGTACAGGCTCCTCAGAACGAAAATAGATTTGCACTAAATTCTTGGAGTATCACCTCATATAACTGGTAGTTTCATAATTCTAAAGTTATGTTTCTTGAATCTGTCACGGACGAATATTCTGCTTGATTTACCTTTGCGAGTGGTACACTGAGAATATCAGAAATGCATTTAGAGTTAAAATGATTTTTTGTACAGCTACTTATCTTGTATATATAATCCTATCTTACAAAAGAACCCATGGTGCTAGATATAGAGGGGATTATACTCTTAAACATGGACCTCACCCTGGTACCTGATCCCATTCTCTGTCTATTGATTCCACTCTCGTCTGTTAGCCAACAAGTGAACGCAGTCTCCGTCAGTTATTTATTCTTTAGGATGTGCACCAGATGCCTTACCATCTGACCGCCGCAATAAATTGGTAGTATGTTATTTTTTTCTCTGAGGAATTTCACTGAAAGCCTCTGTTTCATTATTTATTTAGCTCCGATGTACCACTCGTTGAATCTTGAGCTCCAAGTGAAGAGGTGAAGTATTGTTTTGAAGTGTTGTATTTAGCTGTTTTGTATCGTCTTGTTTTCAAAGAGTTTCTTGCATTCTTGCCACGAAACAGTTTTTTGCAGTGTTATCTTAAGACTGTTTCTAGCAATGTTATTTTGAGGCTTTGTCTTGTAGTATTTATCTTAAGACTGTTTCTTGTAATGTTCTTAGGACTTTCTTGTTGAGTTTCATTAAGACTGTTTCTTGGAGTGTTATCTTAAAACTGTTTCTTGTATATTTATTTTCTTGTATAATTATCTTAAGACTATTTCTTGCGGTGTTATTTTAAGTCTGTTTCATGTAGTTATCTTGAGACTGTTCCTTGTGATGTTATCTTAAGACTGTTTCTTCTAGTGTTAATTCAAGACTGTTTCGTATGGTGTCATCTTAAGACAGTATCTTGTGTTATCTTAAGGCTCTTTCTTGTAGTGTATTCTTTAGACAATTTTCTAAAGTGTTATCTTCAGACTGTCGTCTCAATCGGATTCTAATCACAGTACAGAACGTGCTGTCCCATCACACTGCTACATCACCCAGTGACTGGACGTTCTCTTCTCTTGTTTACTCCTTAAATTCATATCCTTGGATACCGTCGTACTCTAATGTCTTGCAGTGCCTGTTGTTGATGATACATAGAGACCGTTGTTCTCTCATGTCATTAAGTGACTATTTAAGGTGATACATAAGCACCGTTGTTCTCTAATATCTTACAGTGACTATTGTTGATGATACATAAAAACCTTGTTCTCTAATGTCTCCCAGTGTCTGATGCTGGTCTTAGAAACCGCTGTTCTCAGGTTTCTTCCTGTGTCTGTTGTTGATCATTTACAATTGTGTTCCATCCGCCGTGAATAGGGGTATGATTTGCTCTGCAATTTGCCATCTATAACCTAATTATGCCTAATCAAATAGAATGATAAAGGCAACTGTAGATCTTGAGTGGTTGAGTGAAGAGATGGAAGGACGAAAGTTTGGACGAAAATACGAGAGGACCAACGCTTGGACGAACAGATGAATAGGTAAAATGACAGACGGATAGACGAATGGACAAAGGCTTGATAGAGCAAACGAAGAAACCAAAGAATGGACAGGCAGACGAATGGGCGGAAACACAGACGAAAGGACGAAAGGATTTAATGAATAAATGAAAAAAAAAATCGACATGCAGATAAATAGCGTCAGTTATGGACAGATAGGGAGCAAGAGTTTCTTTATGTTGCGCTCATTTTCACCCCAGACTGACTCTGTTTCAATCCCGTCTTGCTCAGAAGCAACGTGGCGTTTATTTTTTGTTTCATATTTTCTTGTTCGATCCTGCCTGGCGTCTATATGAACTGCTTCGTATATCCTTGTTCGAAGCGATCACGTCTTGTTCAGAAGCACTGCCGTTTTTGTATGAACTTGATATATTATGGTCCTATACCGTATTCCTCAGGAGAACTGCGGCTTCTCTAAAACCTGCCCCTTATAATCTGATTCGATCCCAACTTGCTTAGAAGCACAGCGGCTCTTATATCAAGGTTCGATCCCATCTTGCTCAGAAGAACCGTGGCTTCTGTGTGAACTACCCGTATATTCTGTTATAATCCCTTCTCGATCAAGAGCAATGACCCCGTCTGTAGGAACTGCTTCGTATATTCTGATTCGATACCGTTTTTTTTCAAGAGTGACTCGGCTTCTGTGTGAGCTGCTTTATATACTGTTACCTTCCAGCCCCAAGTTTATGGCCAGCATCGCTCACAGATGAACGGATAGATTTCACTTAGCTCATGTGAAACAATTTACTTTGTATTTCTTATTCATCAGGTAATGAGAGTAGCGTGACTTTCTGTTTTGTAATCTTACTTTCTGTATTTTTATGATACAGTCAGATGCCTCTGTTTACATGCAGCCATGTTTGGAAACTGAGAAATTTCAAATAATAGCTTTTATCGTAAAGGAACTTAATGGGTGTTACCTTCGTGCAATGGAATGGATGGTAATATCATACAGTATCATGGATGGTAATGTCAGTGTCATCGATGTTAAAATGTCGCACAATGACTTGGATAGTAGTGTCATACAGTCAGGAATGGTACAATGTCGTACAATGTTGTGGATGGTGGTGTCAGACATTGTCGTATGTGTAATGCCGAGCAATTTTCATGGAGAAGAACACCTGGGGTGACTACTACAAGAGATGTGCTGAGAGGACTTGTAGAATGTACTCTTGCAGGATGTAGAATAGAAACAGGACGAGCTCACATTTTTTCTTTTATGCCAGTGTGTGTGGTTTTATCGTGGGGGCAGAACACGTCCAGCAACACTCTCTGGTGGACGGCCGCAAGGATGGACTGGCCTATATATAACCCAGCTCCTAATTCAGAGTAAAAAGTTGAATTTCCTGAATACGTTAAGTATACGAAGTAACAAAAAACAAAAAATCAAAAGAGTTGTCTTAAGCGAATGGCAAAGTAAGGTTAGGTGCAATGAATTAATTTAGATATATTTTCAACGGTATGAAAATGAAATTTAAAGATGTAGGCAAATAGTTTTAAGCTTTTGGTTAAAGGTAAACGCTACCAGGAACACGACTGACAGGCATCATAAACTACATGAGAGCGGTGATGAGGTGTTCCCGGCATTGTCACTGTAGTCACCGTGCGGGGAAAGACATCCAAGGGTGACATCACTCAGGACACATGGGGACCGAAGGTCAACCTCACTTCAAGCGGTGATAGGTTGGATTGTAGACAGCTGCCGCCTAGGGAAGTACTACTCCTCAGACTAAGTAGTGCTGAAATGTTACACGGAACCGTCTTACACCCACCAAGCTGGGATCGCTATATATACTATCTTATAAACTAAGCTTTCTGACAAGCTTAAATAAGTTTTTTTTTTTTCGAGTCATAAGCCATACATTTCTTGTCCCTTTAAATATCTTGCCTTCATATTTTTGGCTCTATTTCGTTGACTTCATATTTCTTTTGTCTTCATTTTGCTTTTCTTTTTCTTCCCTCAGTGCTTGGCCTTAATGAGGTCTTGTATCCGTGTTTGGAGCCTTTTACACAAAAGAGAAAGATGGAAGTTAACGTTAGCGCCGTCTTCCGCCTCTGCCAGACGTATGATAACTGGGCAAACACTTTCAGTATCATTTTGGCCCCCGCCCAAGCTCAGTTTACATGGGCAGGTAGATGTTTTGAGCCTGAACCACCAAAGATCATAGTGATGGGGAACTTTGCCCCCAGCATGTAATGTGTCGTACTGGGCTACGAAGAGAGTCGGGAGCAGGAAGGTGGAGGTTGGAAATCCTCCCTTCCTGTATCATCACGTTTTAATTAAAGAAATAGAAGGACCCAAACAAAGACTTTACTGCGAAAGATCAGTAAGCTTTTCCTGAAGCTATATCCCAAGAGCGAGTTAATTAAAAAGAAATCTTAATCAGAAACAGCCTCGAAGGGACTCAATGGTTTATTGCTGTTTCAGTTCTCTTGTATTTCTTTATCAAAATTATTTTTCTTGAAAAAATATTAAAAGGATTATTCCCCGAGGAAAACTAGGTTATATGACCAGATAAAAAGTGTAGACAGAAAGAAGCACATAAGGAGCCAAAGCCTACAGTAAACACTTCAATCCCTGCCCTCTTTTATTTAACAAATTACTACCCATAGCATTATATTTGTGAGACATGTTTCAAACAAATGTAGTGTGAATCTTTGGAGTACTACGGACGACCTTGGAACATAGCATTACGACACATGGGCACGACGAAACGGTCCTTGGGCACGGCGCCTCTTCTAGCATGACGGTATGACCCTTTGACAGGATGGGACGAGCCTTGGCCTTTGACCAGATCCTCAAGGGTCAAACCCAAGTGTCGTAACCATCGTGCTCGAGGGTCGTACCGTCGTGTCCATTGGGTTGAAATGACCATGTGATGCCATATTCCCAAAAGATGGTGTTTGATGTTTACAGCTCCTAAAGTCGTGGTTTGCAACGAATACTGGCGTTGAGTTACTCTCTCTCTCCAGCAGCACAGCTCATGCTCTGAGTTTGAGTCAGGTAGACAACTAGATACTTCCAAGTATCTTTTCCTGACACGCCGTTGCCCTGATGTAGGTACAGAGATAGTTTCTGAAGTTTAGGATTGTAACCAAACTCCTTACCTTGATTTTATAGAGGTCTTCAAACATCGCCATACTAGTGTATTTTATTGTTATAAAGCACTGTAAGAAGGAACAGAGAAGGGGGCCAAGTGAGGATTTTCCCCTTTAAGGCTCAGTCCTCTGTTCTTAACACTTCCTCGCTAACGCGGGAAATGGCAAATACGTATTAAAAAATATGTGTGTGTGTGTGTGTGTGTGACTCAGACTAGATAAGACTTTGTAGAACCACATACTTAGAGAACAGAAAATGATTCGAGTTTATGAGAGAGAGAGAGAGAGAGAGAGAGAGAGCACCACCACGTGATGACAGGGAAAGTGATACCACAGCCCCAGGACTGGACGTGACGCTACACCACCACCAGCGGGCGGGCCAGCAAGCTGGACTGCTCGGGTTTTTGTTGCAGGCCAGAGGTGTAGTCCGCCCCCCGCCCCCCTCCAGCCTCAAGCTGGGGTCCACACCCGCTTCCCCAGCCTCATGCTAAGGTCCACATCCCCCCTAGCCTCAGACTCGGGACTACATCCACTAAACGAGCCTCAGGCTGTGGTCCACACCCACCCCTCACCCTCGAGCCCGGGTTTAAGCCCGTTCCCCCAGCTTCATGTTAGGGTCCAAATCCGCTCTCCTAGCCTCGTGCTTGGGTTTACATCCCCCTCCAGCCTCATGCTTGGATGCACATCCCTTCCCCAGTCTCATGTGAGGGCCCATATCCGTTCCCCCAGCCTCATGCTGTGGTCCACATCCACTCTCCCATCCTCATGTTCAAGCCCACTTCAGCTTTATATTCTATCTGTAATTCGGAGTCCAGATCATCTGTTCTCCTCAAGTACAGACCATGTAACTTAACTCAGGGTTCAACAACAGTGAACCCTCTCGTTAATAATAGCATCAGGGATTCCTTTGTCGATCCTGACACCTAAATATTTCTCAGCTCTCCAACTTTTCTCTCGCGTTACGAATTCTAGCAGCGTGGACCACTGGTTTGTGTGTGGAAGAGCTAAATAACAGCATACATGATGGTCTGTGTCGAGATCATCTGCAATAGGACAGTAATAGTACATGGAAAGGGTAGATAATAGAGGATTTGATGGTTTATGTCGAGGGTATCTGCTTGAGTGCATGAGAGAGCCAGATAACGGAAGACCGCATGGTCGACGCGAGGTTATGTGCTGGGGGGACGGTGATAATCCGTAGATGGGAAAGCAAGATAACAGACGACCTGACGGTTGCTTGAGAATCGTAATAATAACTCAGATTTTCGAACGCACTTAAGTGGCAGCAGGATAGTAAAGGAGAAGGCTATCCTGGATGGTATGACATTGTTGTATCCCGGACATATCTATCCTGTTGGCTAGAAAGGACAGCCGCTTACGTGATAATCATCTGAATTATCTTTTAATCGAAGGTCGCGCCTGTGGATGTATTTTCCCTGATTATGTCTTTATATGTATTACACTTATAAACATCCAAAATATATGTATATATTTATTACATTCATTTATCTATTATACTTGATCACTGTTTCCCGCGTTAGCGAGCTAGCGCCAGGAAACAGACGAAGAAAGAACCATTCACTCACATATACACATACATACATGCATGAACAATACATACATATACCTACCAATATATACATATATACATACATATACATACACATGCATATACACATATGTACATGTATATATTCATACTTGCTCGCCTCTATCCATTCCTGACGCCACCCTGCCCCACTGGAAATAGCATCGCCACCCCCTGCGTCAGCGAGGTAGCGCCAGGAAACAGACGAAAAGGACCACATTCGCTCGCACTCAGTCTCTAGCTGTCATGAGTAATGCACCGAAACCACAGCTCCCTATCCACATCCAGGCCCCACAGACCTTTC
>JAYMFT010120801.1:0-13261 GCA_038088735.1 Panulirus argus | reverse complement strand
ATACTTATTTCCTGCCCTAAGAGTCTCAACTATCTTTAGAAAGCTCCTGCAGCACTTACTTTTGCTGTGGTTGAGAGGATCTGTACGTAGAGGATGCTGAAGTGTGAGACAAGGCTATGCTTTAAATCTACCTGGGGGTTGGTGGTTTGTTACGGAGTAGTTTTAATGGGGACGGTCAACGAACTGGGTGCCGAGCACGTAGAGGCGTGACTGTATTGGGAAGATCTTTGCTTCACTGTGTAAGCGTTGAGTGTTTGTCGTTGTTCGTCAGCCAGTGATTGTTCTCTGTGCTCTATTCTGTGTGGTTTGCAGCTTTGCTATATTGGCTTTTGAGAGGTGTGCAAGACCAAGCAGGCGAGACGTAGCTGAAAGTGAGGCGAATGAATTTGTTTGTAGACGATGCTGAGGGATTCTCTTCCCGTCCAAATCTGGTACTAGTTCTGAGGGCATTTAGTTTGTGTATTGTTGTTGTGCTGATGTTGTTGGTCTGGGGAGTGAATGTCATGCGTGTGTGTCGTGTGTGAAGCCTAGAAGGGTTGATATTTTCTTCACTGAAAGCAACTGTCCCTTCAAGGTGAGCTGCATTTGTGTCTATCAAGGTTTTAAGAGTGACTGATGATTTCTGTGGAGATGCAGACATTCTGTTCCAGGTGAGCCACTGTTCCAATTGTTATTGAGGTTTCAAGGGTGTTGTGATGTGATTGTGAGGTCGTCCATATATAAGAGAACCTTCATGTTGTGGTTTGGCGTAGGTAATGGGAGGTTGTGTTGGAAGGGACTATAGGGTACTGGAGAAAGCGCTACTCCTTGGGGAACTCCATCATAGTGTTTAAGGGTTTCTGAGGTGAAGATATTGCGAGTTACTCTGGCATGGCGGCCGTCTAAGAAAATGACCAACCACGTTATGTCACTGTTTTGGAAGGTGGTGCCTTTTATGTGAGGATGTGTTGGGGGTTAGTGTTAAATACTTTGATGTCAATTGCCTCAATTATTATGTGGGACACGGGTTTTGTGGTTGGTTGAAGCCATGTAGGATGTGTTAAGTAGTGGTGGAGTGGTTAGGTCTGAGATCATATTGTATAAGTGGGATAAAAATTCTAACTCGTGTCTGGTTACATGATAATAACTTACCATTTAGTTTACTGTAACTGGCAGTCTGTTGCAGCAGTTTACAGCAATGGTTTACTGTTTCCTACGAACAAACAGTTTGGTTAATAAATCAACATTAACTAGCTGAAACACAAATATTCTGTGCATTTCCTGCTAGATAACTCCCATCTTCAGTCTTGCAGATCCCACCACTTTCCAATCCTCGGCCACACTTATCTCCACTTTCTTCTCTCTTCTCCTCTCCTCCTATCCCTATTCCGTCTCCTGTCCTTATCATCCTACTCTTCTCCCCTCTCCTCACCCTTCCCCACTCTATCCAGTTCCCCCTGCGCACCCCCACCCCCCCTCAAGACCCTCACATAACACTACACACTGGTCAATAGCAGGTACCCAGGCTACAAATTTTTTCCCCACATAACCGTAATTCAGCGACTCCGTTCCTCCCGCACGGGTCATGTTTCTCGACTGAAACAGTAATAATGAAGCATTTACGGAAAATAAAAGCTTACATTTTACTGGACAACACACTGTCACAGTAGAATTCTACCTTTTTTCTTATATCACAACTGACGTATTTAATCAAGGGGAACGTCTGACTAACTGGCGTATTTCAGAAAAAAACATTAAGGAAGACTTTGGAGGTCTCTGTCCCCTCACTGCCTGCTGTGCCCCAGGTTCGACAAACCTTGGGTGTTCCTCAGCGAAGACAAGTCCAGAACTATGACTATGCGATACTACATCCTGGTCGCTAATGCCACAACCCGTGTGGTCGCTCAGTACGTGAGAGATTCAATGGACGTCAGAGAAGCTCTGTCTTTTCCTTTTTTTCCCAGCCTGCTGGATCCCCGATTTTTGTTTCATTTTTCTGTCCAATTAGTTTCAGTTTCTTACAGAAAACAGATATATTGTCCAATTGGAAAATATTAATAATTTGTCCTGACAGTAAGCCAGCGGGTGTTGCAATGTAAAGAAAGCCAACTTGCACAGCAAGAAGCTTCAGCTCATGGCCAGATCAGGATGACTAGCATGTCACTCGTCTCCACACATGATTGTGTCAGGTCACCATCATCCTGAAATGACGGAGTCACAAACAACCTCGTGTACCATAACGCACCCCCAGTACCCCAATAAGAGTATTACTGACGAAACCCATACACAACGAAATGACCATACAAGCACTAAACAATCCCCCCCCCCAAGTTTAGTTTTAAAAACCAATCCACGAAACATACATCGATTTGAAACTACACTCCCTAGACAAACACGAGTCTCACTTTGCCGTCTACACTGTGAACATCACCTACGCCTGCGCGACTTTTTTTTTTTTTCTCAAGTAGAAGGCTTCAGTCACGGACAAAAGTCCACATCAAGGCCGGGCCTTAATTGAAATATAGAGAAGATAATGAAGGGGAAAAAGAAGAGACAAGGGAAAGTACTTACGAATTTTGGAGGAAGTAAAAAAAAACTGTCTTTTGAAATGAGCCAGGTCATATTTATTGGGAAAGACATGAGAAGGTAGAGAGTTCCAAAGCTTCGAGGTGTAAGGAAAGAAATAGTTATCAAAACGGCCCACCCTTGAGTTGCCAATGGCCACACAGCAATCATATGACGCAGCAGCTTGCCGAGTATTGCGCGGTCTACCTACTAGTGGGGGCACACAAGTATCCAACTCTCGGGAGCAAAAACCAAAGTATCTATAGAAGAGGGGAAAGTGAACCAACATTGCGGTGTAGGGCAAGAGGGTCAAGTTTGGACGTTAGCCTGAGACAGTTCATAAGTCGGATCGCTTTCGACTCCATTCCATCAAGTAAGGATGCAGAGCTAGAACCACCCCAAATGTGAAAGCAGTGCTCCATACAATGACGAATCAATCCTATGTATACACGGAGCAACTGTTCAGAAGAAAAGAAGTTTCGATCTCTAAACAGGACACCCAGTTTCTTATAGACAGACTTCGCTATTCCTGTAATGTGGGGTTTACAAGAAAGAGTGGATGTTACAGTAGTGCAAAGAATGTTTATCGAGTCAAGAGGTGGAATTACAGAGCCGTCAAAGGAGGGACGAGAGTTGCGAGGAGTTTTGCGAGGAAATCGGTAGAAACTGGGTCTCGGAGGCATTAAACTTAACTAAATTTCATCTATCCCACTGAGATATCCTGTCCATGTCGGAGTTGACTGAAGAAGCAATGGCAAGACGAGATGCAGATCGAGTGAGAAAATAGGGAGCAAAACCGAAGGATGTGGATGAATGCAGTGTTGAGTAGTCAGCGTATGAGTGCATTTGGTTATCTGTGGAGGAGAGGAAATCGTTGAAAATTAAGTGAAAAAGTGTAGGAACAGAACAGAACTTTGGGAGGCACCGCTGTTGATGGAGAAAGGGGGGGGGGGGATGAGGATGATCCATCAGCAACCACAGAGATAGATCGGCTTGAGAGGAAGCTAGATATGAAGGAGCAAAGTGGGGGAGGGAAGACAAAAGAGGGAAGCTTAGAGGTGAGACCCCGATGCCGCATCCTGTCAAAAGCTTTGAATATGTCAAGGGCAACTAAACATGGCCCCAAAATCTTTCAGGGTTAATGACCAGACAGTAAGATTGGAAAGAGTATCACCAGTGGATCTCACCTTACTACAAACACATTTCTTTTTTCTACATTCTAATATATTTCTAAGTTCATTAAGTTTCTAGGAAGCGTCTTGATGGTAAAAAGTGGTGAAAAACCGGTGTCACATCTGTAAGTGGCTGAGGAAAGAATCATAACTTTAATCTCCTTCGATGCCACAAATTGACACTCTCGACGAATCTATATCCAAACGATGTCTAGTTCAGGATCGAACCCGAATCAACCTTTAAAAGACAAAATTCAGTTCTTCCCGTAATGTTTTCATAGGCAAGAACATCGTCTACTACAGACACGCCTTAGAATCTGAGCAATTTTCCGTTCTCTCTTCTATATCTAGAAATTTAATGCAAATTGCTTTATAGACCCAATTTACGTGTCCTTTGATTTCATGTTGGACAAAACAATTATTGTCGGAAGTAAGTTTCCAGCTGTATGAATGTTTCTGGAAACAATCACTCCTGAGCTTATATAGCGGTAGTTTTCGAAGAAAACCAGCCACACTACACTGAGCCGTGACCATGTTTGTCAACTTACCCTGACGTAATATCCTGAGAAAGCTGATCTCACTGGAAAAGTCTGAAAGATTTCGCTAGAAAAGTCTGCAGCTTCAAGATAAACTGGCTCTCCTGTACCTTACCAAGAATTTCTTTACCTTTTGCAGAATGCTGTACTAAAAAAAAATGAAAGGCAATCTCTTCCATCAGCTATAAAACAGGGCTAAATATCTTACCACGGGAATACCCACTATACATAAGAGTTAAAAAAAAAAAAAAGGAAAACTGAAAAATCTGCTTCGAATTCTTCACAGAAAACCCTGAAGATTCTCGAATTCTTATCGTTCTCGGGAGAGTGATTTAGAATCTTCAAAACGTTGCTTAAGACCTCCAGAAGGCTGATTGGCTAAGTTGCCACACCTAAAACGTACCGATCGATGACAGAGTTCGTGCTAGTGGTATGTATGTGTGTGTGTGTGTGTGTGTGTGTGTGTGTGTGTGAAGCAACCTGCTTGACACGGCCTTAAAGCTTCCAGTAAACAACCAAGAACTGAGGATGGTTCATTAGTAAACACTCCAGCCCATTGCAAACCTCGCTATCAGGGAAAGATAAAAGAGCTTCTGAAGACACCCTCTCCACAAGTAGCTGTTGCCAAAGGTTCTGAAAGGTGATCCGCCTCCGCAAGTGGCCTTTCATCATATATCGAGTAAACATAATCAGGTGTGAACATGATGCCAACACCAGTCGTCTCATCGTTTTTTTTTCGTATTCTCGCTTCTCCAGAATATCCTCACACGTACCCTCAATACGAAAGTGAGACCTGTTCTGATCTCTTAGCTCGAGACTTACCAATATGAGAGCTTCAAAGCACACAGTATGCATGGCTTGATGAGCTGTACCTCAATCTACAGTCAGTGGCTTTTAGTGCTGAGCGATGGGAACATCAACTTGATATGACGCTCCCACCCCGCTGGACTTCGTGTGCAGAAAAAAAAGCCTGGAGAAATTACACTCCCCCGCCTCAAAGAAGCTTCGCGTTCTTGAAGGAAGACAATATATGCTTGTTTTTCAGTTCTGCCTGACGTTGCTCAAAGTGCTTTTTTTTTTTTCTCCCAAGTGGTCAAGGTTAATACTTCCCGCAGGCAGCACATGAGCACAGGCAGTTAAACTGGGGTTCTTCTACAGGGCTGTCGTTTGGCTATGTGCATTCATCTTGCAATGCTCGCTCCTTTGTTGCCCTGATGACCTCGGGAAAAAAGGCGGCGAAAATCATTGTAAATATAGAACGCTGGCGAGGGCGTGCATCAGTAAGGAATTATTCAATTTTCCGTTTCATTTACCAAAACCTTCGAGACGCAGTTTTAATATAAACATAAAACAGACAATTCTTGTGTATCAATGACATGTTGCAAAAGTCCATAGTAGTGCGCCTGATCTAGTATGTGCTTGAAATCCACAGAAAATGAAACACGATAAGTTTCCAAGTGCACTCTCGTGTATTGACCACATCATCGGAGATGCAAGAATGAGGTAATGAACAGTCATTTGATATACAAGGATGAGACGTAGCTAGGACGCCATTGATCCCTTGGGCAATCTGCTGTGTGGTAGAGCCCAACAATCACTACCGTATTTCCATTGTCATATATGTGAACCAAGATAGTGATCGGACTAGAAAGGGATTGAGGAAAATACAATTAAAGAAAAACAAAGAAAATATAGTAAATGCCTGTTATTTTTGCCAAGCCTGGATGGCGGAGGGTTTCAACTAACTACGCTCGAGTGTTTACGCGTTTCGCCGGCAGATGCCAGCACATATCGGTGTCTGGCAGCAAGTTCAACGCTGCAGGAAGACGTTTGATTTTCGCCGTTTCTTAAATTTCTTTTTCCCTAAGACAAGAAGCGTTCCCTTGGACAAGAAGAGAAGTCGATAATTACGACCTACGCTACAGCTTGTCACCTTGTTATGTACCTTTCTTCAAACCCCCAGTAAATCATGGACTGACAATGTCAATTAACCCTTCAAATATTCAAAAATACTTCCAACGCACAGGTTGGAAACTATTGTATTTACAATGATAATATTGACAGCTGTGTGTATAGCCCAAAAGATGGTTTTATCCAGTATGAATATTAAGCATATTCATTTTATCTCTTTTTGCGTTTGATTTCGAATAAGGGGACATTCACATACTCGTATGATATACTTGATCAAATAAACATTTACCAGATAAGGTAAAAACAGGTATTTCATAATCAGGGCTTATTGCTGCAGTTAAGAAATCTGATTCACGTAATGGAGGCGTTAAATGACTTAAGATTACTATTTTTTTCTTGTAAAGTTAAAGCTTGAACATTTTATTAGTGAAGCAAATGTGAAATGGTTGCTAAAAATATACAGAAATTTTATTATTTTCTCTTTTAAGCAGGTCTGGTTGCTGTGAAAATGATAAATAAATATTAAATGAATATCCAGCTTACTTTCGCTTTCTTTGCATGCTTAACACAGGCTAAATCTGTCAAACATTTTCCTCATCTTCCTATGTTACACGTCAATGTCAAGGCGGTTGTCATAGTGGAGAAATACATCTTGCACGTCTGATATTCGAACCATAAGTGAACATGTCCTGTAATCACGATTACACTAACAGTTTGTAAACTGATTGCTAAGCTCGTATTCAGCACTTTCCAAAAACCTCATCCATGACCAATATAGGCAACCTATAAATATCAACGATGTGTTGTAATCCCAGAGAAGAGGTTATAATAATGTAATTCAATTACGATGTATAAGAAGTTGAGAACTGCGTTTTACTTTGATAGTAACATATATCATTATCATTAACGTTCCTCTTTAGCTACAGTATCTCCTTTACCCTGTAGCCAAGCTCCTCACACCCTCCTATATTTTCCATCTCGTGACCTCCTGTCTTCTTTCTTTTGAGTCAAGATGGATTCGAACAGGATCACCGAGAGGGCTCTTAATATATGAAATATTTTACCACAAATGCGGTTAAGAATAGATTTGATAAATATTTCGCTTCCAATGCACGACTGACATTATTTGTGAAACCTTAGTTATTTCAAAAGTCTACAGACTTATTCACTTTGAAATATATATCTTTCTGTTCTTACTACACGAATCTGTGAGTTCTTATCTCTTTGTCTACAACAACAACAACCTCAAAAGGAAACAGTGGTCTGTTCTGTTTAATTTAGACAAGGAAAAATCTCTCAATATACTCTACAAAGAATCATCCACTCCTCTTTAAATGATGTTCCACCTGCCTGGTCTTCCATCCTTGCCAAAGCAAATATAACAACATAGCTGCAAACCACACAAATTAGTACACTCTTCACAATCACTGGCTGCCTAGCCACCAAAAACACTCAACACCTTCGTGACGGAATAAAAACCCTCCCAGTAAAGACCCACCTTAATTCTAAGCAACAGCACCAGACTCCTTCCACCCAAACCGCTCTGTAACTAACAACCAACCGTCAAGTAGAAATAAAAAGCTTACTATGCCTCACACTTCAGTAACCTCTACTCACAGATCTCCTAACCCCATCAAATATAACATTGCGAAGTGGCATACACATTTTGAAAAAACTCGACAAGCAGTAAACAACCGAACTCCCAGCTAGGTTAAAAACTCCATCCCACCAGACATACTCACATTAGAAACTACACTCCCCAGACAAACACGAATTACACACTTCCGCTTACGCTCTGACATCACCCATCACTATAACACTACAAACACCGTTTCAGGATATCCTAAAACCCTTCATGCGCACAATGCAACTAACATAAAGAAAAGACACCGAGCGCTGTGTGTGCAAGTTCGCCGGGAAACGATCAACCTTCATGAAAATCTTTATGGAGGTTCATTAGGTCCATGACGAGTATGATCGTCTCTTAATTCTTTGTTTTGAATTTCATGGCTGTTTTCACATTATTGTGTTTTAACCACTACTTTGTCCCTGTTGAATTTTCACGAAATTTGGTATGAAGGTTTGCTGTGTCCCAAAGGACATTAATTTGATTCTTTTCAATTATTTCTAATGTGTTTTAAAGTTTAGGATTTTTTAACTGATGTTCATTTTTATTAAGCGATGTTTGGCACTGTTGCAGTATGGGACTGTATGCAGTTGAACTGGAAAATGTCAAGAAGTGTTCATAACTTTGGTCCAGGACGTTCGTTTTTAAAGTTGTTCAACCTATATTGTGTGGAGAACACAGTGAGATGGTTTACATAAACTTATTTCGCTCTATAATATTGTCAGCTTTTGTCCATTCAATTCTACCATACTAAAGGTAAGAATCTATCGATTATTTACGGTTTCTCATCAAATCAACACCTATACTTCAACAGAATAACTGTACCACCTCATCTCTATTCAGTCGAAATTAACTTCATAACCTCACTTTATAAAAGTTGCATTTGGAAATGTCTCAAAGAAAAAGAAAGAGATCTCACGCAGCACAAACCGAAATTGGTGCTAAAACTTCAGAGAGAGAAGAAAGACAAAATGAGGTATAAGAAGAAAGAGCATTTAGGATGGAAAATAATAAGAGAGAAATTCTACTCAAAGATCAAAATGAAATGAACAACAAATGCAGATAAGACTAGAAAGAATGAGAATTCAACGATTTAGAGAAGGTGAACAAGAAAGGGAATCACTTTTAGAAGACAGGGGAAGACATGTCTTGCAAAGATCTCTTGATAATGGAAAAGAAAAGAGTCAAGACGAGAGAGATTAGGAAGGGAGTTGGTCATTTATGGAGAGAAGAAAGAGAACAGACGGCAAGACAGGACCCTGAGGAACACCACTGATGGCAGGATAAGAGGACGGAAGTCGCCTCATCAACAACTACAACGGGGCAGAAGAGAAGAAACTATGCATTAGAAAACAGAGAGAAGGAGAGACGCCACGAAGGTAGTTTACAAAGCACTGACTTGCGACGTAACCTGTCAATTGCTTTGGAGATGTCCAGAGTAACGATGAATGATTCGCCAAAATATCTGAGTGGACGACCAGCGGCGAGGTACACAGGAACACAGGAGAGATCACCAGCAGACCTTGCACTGGGGAAGCCATACTGGTGATAAGACAGATGGGAACGGGACTCCCAAGCGTTTGTGAGAGTTGAGGAGAGTTTCAAAGACTTTAGAAATAGGAGAAGTTAGAGCGATGGAGCGAAAGTTGGAAGGTGTGGAAATGTATATGATAATATACTGCTATATTACTTCAAAATCTATTCTGTCCATCATGATATACTCTCTCCAGTCGTGCGTAACTCCTCCTGCAGACATACTCAGCATAATGATATATTTTTCTGTTACAGTATTCAAGACACGCTGGCGATGCACCCCCCCCTAGAGTGGAGTGCACCGACACCTCACATGTTACACAACCATAACCCAGCCACAACACTGTAAATGTTACACAACTATAACCCAGCCATAACACTATACATGTAACCATAACCCAGCCACAACACTATACGTGTTACACAGCCATAACCCTGTCACAACACTGTACAAGTACACAACAATAACTCAGCCACATCACAATACGTGTTACGTAATCATAACCCAGCCACAACACTATTTTGGTTACACAACCATAACCCAGCCACAACACTGTGCGTGTTACACAACCATAACTCAGCCACAACACTGTACATGTTACACAAGCACAACCCTAGTGACCAGGCAGTACTGGGGGCTTGCATTCTCCTACAACCTGACGGGAAAATCATGGCTTCCACTTACCATCATCATAACCTCGATTATTACATTACTGCCTCTGTAGCGCCAGGGAACTGGCTAATATGGCCTTGTAATTGTCCTGTTCCGACCTGCAGTACAATCAGCGAATATTAGAGTCTTTATCAGATCTTGTTTGAGGGAACAATATTCTCTAATTGTAGTCATTTTCAAAGCGAAACGTTAATAATTCTGGCAAGTCCAGGTGTTTTTCAAACGATTTAGTTTCATACATTTTGTACACTTTTAGTATATTTATCATATTCATACATAAGCAGTTCAAGCAATATAAGAAATTTGTCTCATATACAATACAAATTTTCGCCTTCCTTGTATGTTTGCATTAAATCTTAACGTAGAAAACAATAATGCATTACTTTGCCACTGCTGTATGTATGCTTCACCCCTCCATACACCCTGTCACTGCTGTACATAAGCTGCACCCTTCTATTTGCCTCATCATAGCCATACCAATCCACCATCCTTCCATGTGCCTCGGTAATGCTGCCTTTACTCTCTACCTTCCTCTGGCACTGTTGCTTATCTCTGGCTGTTTCATGCCCCTTCTTTCCTCCTGATACCATAGCGCTGCTGCATGTACCCTCCACCCCTCCTGGTACCCCGGAATTATTGCATGTACCCTCCACCCCTCCTGGTACCCCGGCACTGCTGCATGTACCCTCCACCCCTCCTGGTACTCCGGCACTGCTGCATGTACCCTCCACCCCTCCTCGCGCCTCATCACTGTTATATTTACCTTTCATTAACACGACCAAGCTCCCCGACACACCATAATCTCACTACAGTTAATTAGAAGCAAAATTTTCACGGTTCTTCCCTGTTGGCGGAATATGTTACATATTTCATGTGTGTCGTTTCCCCTGTTGTCAGTAAACTTGTGTTATATATCACATATGCTTAACATAATCATGAAAGGTAAGTAATGATACCCTATATAATTTAAGACCATTACCTGTATATTTTCTTTGTCAGTGGAAGCATAATATAGTCAGTCCCTATAATCTATACCAGTAGGACTAGTAACTCAAATGTATTATAGTTTCAGGTCCGGTTGTTATGTATAATTCATAGCGGGAGATCATAAAGTTTTATACATCCTACATCAGCAGGACGAGAGAGCAGGCATCAGTAGGCAACGTCGTTGTAGTTATTCTAAATCAATAAGACAGTTATGGTGCGAATCCAATATGATAATGACTGGTAAATATATGTATCACACAATAATGCTTGTTTACATCTCACATATTTGGTATAAATGACCGAGGATATTTTAAATCAGTGACATCAACACTTGCATTTAGTAATACATCAACTTTTGTTGTGCTTGTTATGAGTAGTATAAATAGTGATGTCCCTAACTAGTGGCATCACTCTGTGTGTGTGTGTGTGTGTGTGGTGCTTCAACTACACCAAAGGTTGATAGCACATGCAGCATTGATCAAAGTTTCAGCAACGCACGAATAAAATAAAAATCATTGTCGACTTTACCATAATTACCAGCCGAGCATTAAGCGATGTGTCCGTGTATTCATCAAACTGTGAAAAGATTACTAATTAACTCACCCACATATCATAAACACACCATGAACGTCTACGGCCCAAGCAAACACACGTTTCACTAACAAATCCACAGAATTACAGATCAACCCGCAATCCATCACAGCAACAAAAACTACACAGCGTTACGGAGACACATTTTACAGACGTGTAAGACTGTCGACGGAATTACCATCCTCGGCTTCATCAAAAAGACAAACGTCTTGCACGCACCAACCCAAATTTCACCGTCGTAACAAACTTCTACGGACGGAAGAACAACATATCTTTGACTAACGTAGCCAGAAATCTGTAGACTTACCGTCCGACTTTTCCAAAACAAAACATGAATTCTGATACCAAACAAAAGAATACAAAAGGAATTCAAACAGTAATAGTCTCTTGGGGTCCTTTGGAGGTTGTTTGTGCTTGTGGAAGACACCAGAATCTCGCAGATTATGTAGTGTGGCAAGGGCAGAAAGGTATTACAGACGATTCAAAGAGAAACCACCTGTAAACCCACAAACCTACTAACATTTAACAACTACACAAAAGTCTTCAAATTTACCACTCCCCTTCTTACTGACTAACAACACTATGCTAACGGTCCCTCTAAACCACACTTCAGTAGGACAAAATCTGACTTAGTAATCCACACTTCGGTCACACAGTAAACTCTCTACAGACTTACCAACCAACATTTTACTGGAATGACACAATAAACATTGGCATTTATCTCTTAACCTCAGTGTAGCAACATCGGCCTTCTCATTCGCTGTTAAAATGGTATGTTTCTTGCTCGTATAAGGCTCGCACACTCGTACAGCTCCAAAGCCTAGGATAACTTATCGCTGTTTTGCAGGAGGGACGAGCCTAACCTCTGGGCACGCGTTATGGGGAAAATTATTGTACTAATTTCCAACATTTTTGCTTTGTTCTTTTCATTTATTTTCAACTGATTTCTTTTCATTTATCATACATGTTTTTATGTAACAAATATTGTTCATTTTCATTCCTTTTGTGGCCGTGAAAATAAATATCAAATGCTTGAAATCTCTTTTTTTGATACCTACCCTGGTCCTACCCTCCACGTTTTTATAATGTTTTTTTACGACGAGAATATTCATGTAAGAAGGTAATCTCCCACAACTGGTCACTATCAGCGGTAGATATTCACACCAAAAGAGCCCTAAGGAACGCCCCGACGCCCGTGGTCACCAGGCTGGGCACCACGGGTAAAGACCATACCCTCCACTCCCCCTGTGATGTATGCCCAAAACATAAATATATCCTTGAGGTGTACCCAAGACCATGGCTTTCCTCTGTCTTCCCGAACACCACAGCATATTTCCACTGAGCAGATACAACTCATGCCACAACATATCGCTTAACTTTCTGCATATCTACCAAAATATGTTACACTATACCGTATGGATGTCTGAGGTGTACCGGCTAGCGTTGCTGACTGTGAAGCGTACACGGGCCGCCAGAAGTCCAGACCGCGTAGGGTTCGGATCCTGGTCACGGCAGACAACCCGCAGACATCACAGATTTTGATTTTCCCATGTGGGACTGATCGATAAATTGGGTACCTGGCTTAAAGTAGGATATATATATATATAAATATAAATATAAATATATATATATATATATATATATATATATATATATATATATATAGAGAGAGAGAGAGAGAGAGAGA
>JAYMFT010120800.1:0-27358 GCA_038088735.1 Panulirus argus | reverse complement strand
ACATTCAATGCATTATAAGTGTGTCTAAAACCAGAGATGGATAAAACTCATGGAATATGAGTGTGTCAGAGACCATTCAATTTGAGTGTGTCAGAAGCCATTGAGGGATAAAACAATGCATATTGAGAGTGTCAGGAACCAGTGAAATATTACACTCAATGCAATATGAGTGTGTCAGACACCAGAAAAGGATAAAACAATGAGAATGTGTTAGAAACCATTAAACAATAACACTGAATGTGTAAAAAACCAGTGAAGGATAAAACAATGCAATATGAGAGTGTGTCAGAAACCAAAGAACCGATAACAATGCAATACGAGTTTGTTAGGCACCAGTGAGGGATAAAACTCATTGCAAATTGGGAGATAATGTAAAATGATTGTCAGTAACCAGAAAAGCATAAAACTCATGCAATATGAGAGTTTGTCAGGAACCAATGAAAAACAAAACTCATTGTAATATGATTGTGTCAGTAACCAGTGAAAAAAAAATAAATGTAATCTGCAGTGTTTCAGGAACCAGTGAACGATAACACTCTATGCAATATGAGTGTGTCAGAAACCAGTGAGGGATAAAACAATGCAAATTGAGTGTCAGGAATCAGTGAAATATTACACTCAATGCAATATGAATGTGTCAGTATCCAGAAAAGGATAAAACAATGCAATATGAGAATGTGAACAATAACACTGAATGCAATATGTGTGTCAAATACCAGTGAAGGATAAAACTTAATGCAATATGAGTGTGTGTCAGAAACCAGGGAAAGATAACATTCAATGCATTATGAGTGTGTCGGAAACCTTTGAAGGAAAAAACTCATGCAATATGAGTGTTTGTCAGAAACCGGTGAAGGATAAAACAGTGCTATATGAGAGTGTGTCAGGAACCAGAGAACGATAACACTCAATGCAATATGAGTGTTTTAGGCACCAGTCAGGGATAAAACAATGCAATTTGAGTGTGTCAGGAACCGGAGAGATAACAAACGGTGATGGATAAAACTCACGCAATATGAGAGTGAGTCAGTGAACGATAAAACTCAAATATGAGTGTGTCAGGAAGCAGTGAACGATAAAGATATAAGCAACATGAGTGTGTCAGAAACCAATGAATGAGAACACTCAATGCAGCAAGAGTGTGTCAGAAACCAATGAGGGATAAAACAGTTCAAATTGCGAGTGTGTCAGAAACAAGAGAGGGATAAAACTCTTGCAATCTGAGAGTGTTTCAGAAACCAGTGAACGATAAAAATTAATGATATGTGTGTGTCAGAAACCAGTGAACGATAAAACAATGCAATATGAGAGTGTGTCACGAACCAGTGAAAGATAACACTAAATTCAATAAGAAAATCTGAAACCAGTGAAAAATAATGCTCAGTGCAATATGAATGTGTAAGCAACCAGAGAAGGATGAAACATGCAATCTGAGAGTGTGTCAGTATCCAGTGAACGATAAAACAATGCAATATGAGTGTGTCAGGAACCATTGAACGATAAAACAATGCAATATGAGAATGTGCCAGAAACCAGTGAGCGATAACACTAAATACAACATAAATATATCAGTAACCGGATACGGATAAAACATATGTCATGAACAAGTGAACGATAAAGATAAAAGCAACATGAGTGTGTCAGGAACCAGTGAACGAGAACACTCAATGCAATATGAGTGTGTCAGAAGCCAATGAGGGATATAACTCAATCCAAATTGCCAGTGTGTCAGAAACCAGTGAAGGAAAAAACTGTGCTATGTAAGTGTCAGGAACCAATGAACGATAACACAATGCAATATGAGTGCTTCAGGCACCAGTGAGAGATAAACTCAATACAAATTGAGTGTGTCAGGATCCAGTGAGAGATAACAATGTAAAATGAATATGTCAGCAAACAGTGACGAATATATCTCATGCAATATGAGAGTGAGTCAGAAACCAGTGAACGATAAAACTGAAATATGAGTGTGTCAGGGACCAGTGAACGACAAAGATAAAAGCATGAGTGTGTCGGGAACCAGTGAACGAGAACACAGTGCAATATGTGTCAGCAACCAATGAGGGATAAAAGTGCAAATTGTGAGTGTGTCAGGAACCAGTGAAAGATAATACTAAATGCAATATGAGTGAGTCAGAAACCAGAGAAGGATAAAACTCATAAAATCGTAGTGTGTCAGGAACCAGTGAACAATAACACTAAATACAATATGAATGTGTCAGTAACCAGTGAAAGATAATACTCAATGCAATAAGAGTGTGTCAGAAACCAGAGAAAGATAAAACTCATGCAATCTGAGAGTGTGTCAGTAACCAGTGAACAATAAAACAATGCAATTTGAGAGTGTGTAAGGAAACATTGAACGATAAAACAATGCAATATGAGTGTGTCAGTAACCAGTGAAAAATAACAATAAATACCAGAGAAGATTAAAACAATGCAATATGAGAGTGTGTGTCAGGAACCAGTGAAAGATAACACTCAATACATTATGAGTGTGTCTGAAACTAGTGAAGGATAAAACTCATGGAATATGAGTGTGTCAGAAACAAGTGAAAGATGAAAATCATTGCAATGTGAGTGTGTCAGAAAAACATTGAAGGATAAAACTTAATTCGATATGAGAGTGTGTCGGCAACTAGTGAACGATAACGAGTGTGTTAGGCACCAGTGAGGGATAAAACAGTGCAAATTGAGTGTGTCAGAAACCAGTAAGAGATAACAATTCAAAATGAATGTCAGGAACCAAAGAAAGATAAAACTCATACAACATGAGAGTTTGTCTGAAATAAGTGAACGATAAAAAATATTTGTGTGTCAGAAACCAGTGAAAGATAAAACAATGCAATATGCGTGTATCAGAAACCAGTGAATATTAAAACTAAATGAAATATGATAGTGTGTCAGGACCATTGAAAGATTACACTCAATGCAATATGTGTGTCAGAAACCAGAAAAGGATTAAACAATGCTTTATGAGAATGTGTCAGCAACCAGTGAACAATAACATTTAATGCAATATGTGTGTCAAAAACCAGTGAAGAATAAAACTTAATGCAATGAGTGTCAGAAACCAGTGAAAGATAACATTCAATTTATTATGAGTGTGTCGGAAACCAGTGAAGGATAAAACTCAAGCAATATGAGTGTGTGTCAGCAACCAGTAAAAGATAAAGCTCAATGCAATATGAGTGCCAGAAACCAGTGAAGGATAAAACAGTGCAAATTAAGTGTGTGTCAGGAACCAGTGAGAGATAATGTAAAATGAATGTCAGAAAACAATGATGGATAAAAATCATGCAAAATGAGTCAGTCAGAAACCAGCGAACGATGAAACTCAAATATGAGTGTGTCAGAAACCAGTGAACTATGAAGATAAAAAAGCAACATGAGTGTTTCAGAAACCTGTGAACGAGAACACAATGCAACAAGAGTGTGTCAGTAACTAATGAGGGATAAAACTCAGTCCATATTGCGAGTGTGTCAGGAACCAGTTAAAGATAATACTCAATGCATTATGAATGTGTCAGAAACCAGAGAAGGATAAAACTCATGCAATCTGAGAGTGTCAGTAACCAGTGAACGACAGAACTAAACGATATTTGTGTGTGTCAGAAACCAGTGAACGATAAAAGAATGCAATATGAGAGTGTGTCAGAAACCAGTGAACGATAACACTAAATACAATATGAATATCTGAAACCAGTGAAAGATAATGCTCAATGCAATACGAGTGTGTCAGCAACCAAAGAAGGATAAAACATGTAATCTCAGAGTGTTTCAGTAACCAGTGAACAATAAAACAATCCAATATGAGAGTGTGTCAGACACCAGTGAACGATACCACTAAAGACAATATGAATGTGTCAGTTTCCAGCGAAGGATGAAACATAATGCAATATAAGAGTGTGCGTCAGGAACCAGTGAAAGATAACACTCAATACATTATTATTGTGTCAGGAACCAGTGAAGGATAAAACTCATTGATAATGAGAGTGTCAGAAATCAGTGAAAGATGAAACTCATTGCAATATGAGTGTGTCAGTAACATTGAAGGATAAAACTCAATTTGATATTAGAGTGTGTCAGCAACCACTGAACGATAACAATGCAATACGAGTGTTAGGCACCAGTGAGGGATAAAACTCAATGCAAATTGAGAGTGTGTCAGACGCCAGTAAGAGATAACAATGCAAAATGAATGTGTCAGTAACCAGAGAAGAATAAAACTCATACAATATGAGAGTTTGTCAGAAACCAGTGACCGATAAACCTCAATGATATTTGTGTGCGTCAGAAACCAGTGAAACATAAATTAATGCAATATCAGTGTCAGAAACAAGTGAAGGAAAAAAACAATGTTATATAAGTGTCAGGAACCAGTGAACGAAAACACAATGCAATATGAGAGTTTGAGGCACCTGTGAAGGATAAAAAATACAAATTGAGTGTGTCAGGAACTAGTGAGAGATAACAATGTAAAATGAATGTGTCAGCAAACAGTGACGAATAAAACATGCAATATGAGAGTGAGTCAGGGGCCACTGAACGATAAAACTCAAATATATGTCAGGAACAAGTGAACGATAAAGATAAAAGCAACATGAGTGTGTCAGGAACCAGTGAACGAGAACACTCAATGCAATATGAGTGTGTCAGAAACCAATGAGGGATATAACTCAATCCAAATTGCCAGTGTGTCAGACACCAGTGAACGATAAACTCAATGATATTTGTGTGTATCAAGTGAACGATAAAAGAATGCAATATGAGAGTGTGTCAGAAACCAGTAAACAATAACACTAAATACAATATGAAAGATAATAATGCAATATGAGAGTGTCAGAAACCAGAGAAGGATAAAACATGCAATCTCTGAGAGTGTGTCAGAAACCATTGAACGATAAAACAATGCAATTTGAGAGTGTCAGGAAACATTGAACGATAAAACAATGCGACATGAGTATGTTAGAAACCAGTGAACGATAATACTAAATACAATATAAATGTTTCAGTAAACAGGGAAGAATAAAAATTAATGCAATATGAGAGTGTGTCAGGAACCAGTGAAAGATAACACTCAATACATTATGAGTGTGTCTGAAACTCGTGAAGGATAAAACTCATGGAATATAAGAGTGTGTCAGAAACCAGTGAAAGAAAAAAAAATGCAATATGAGTGTCAGAAAACATTGAAGGATGAAACTCAATTCGATATGAGAGTGTTAGGCACCAGTGAGGGATAAAACTCAATGCAAATTGTCAGAAACCAGTAAGAGATAAAAATGCAAAATGAATGTGTCAGTAACCAGAGGACAAAACTCATACAATATGAGAGTTTGTCAGATGCCAGTAAATAAAACTCAATGATATTTATGTGCGTCAGAAACCAGTGAAAGATAAAACAATACAATATGCGTGTATCAGGAACCAGTGAATGTTAAAATTAAATGCAATATGTCAGACCCAGTAAAATATTACACTCAGTGCAATATCTGTCAGTAACCAGAAAAGGATAAAACAATGTTATATGTGTCAAAAACCAGTGAAGGATAAACTTAATGCAATACGAGTGTCAGAAACCAGTGAACGATAACACTCATTGCAATATGAGTGTGTCAGAGGCCAGTGAGAAATAAAACTCAATGCAAATTAGTGTCAGAAACCAGTGAATGATTACACTCAATGCAATATGAGTGAGATGGATAAAACTCATGCAATATGTTTCAGTAACCAGTGAATGATAAAATTCGATGCAATATGAGTGTGTCAAAAAACACCGAAGGATAATGTTAATGCAATATAAGAGTGTGTCAGAAACCAGTGAACGATAAAATTCACTGCAATATGAGTGTGTGAGGAACCTCTTAGGTGTAAACCTCAATACAATATGACACTTTGTGAGAAAACAGTGAGGGATAAACCTAAATTCATCATGAAAGCGTGTGAGAAACGAGTGGGGAACAAATAAATACAATATAGGAATGTGTTAGAAACCAGTCAGGGATAAATATCAATACACTATGAGAGTTTGTGAGAAACCTCTGAGAGATAAACAATAATATAATATGAGACTCTGTGAGAAACAAGTGAGGGATAAAGCTGTGCACAATTTGATAGCAAATAAAAAACACTGCACGATAAACATCGACAAAATATGAGTGTGTGAGAAACCTCCGAAGGATGAACTTCAGTACATTAAAAGCGAATGTGTGAGAAATCAGTGAGGGACAAGCCTCAATATAATATGAGATTTTGTCAGAAAACAGTGAAAAATCAACCTCATTACAAAATTAGAGTGTGTGAGAACCTAGTGAGAGAAAAATCTCAATAAAATGTGTGAAAAACCGTTATGAATTAAACCTTAATACAATATGAGAGTGTGTGGAAACCAGAGAGGGATAAACGTCAGAACAATGTTAGAATCCAGCGAGGAATACACCTCAATACAATATCAGTATGTGTGAGAAACCAATAAGATATAAATCTCAATACAATATGCGATTATGTGAGAAATCAGTGAGAGATAAAATTCAAAACAATATAAAAGAGAATAAGAAACCAGTGAGGAATAAACCTGAATTCAGTATTAGTGTTTATGAGATACCATTGAAGGTAAAAACTCAATATCGTATGAAAGTTTGTTAGAAACCAGTGAAGGATAAAACTCAATGCAATATGAGAGTGTGTCAGAAACCAATGAGGGAAATTGCGAATGTGTCAGAAAACAGTAACGATATCAATAAATACAATATGAATGTGTCAGAAACCATTGAAGGATAAAACAATGCAATATTAGAGTATGTGTCAAAAACCAGTGAAAGATAACATTCAATGCATTATGAGTGTGTCAGTAACCAGTGAACGATTTTACTCAGGGAATATTAGAGTTTGTCAGACACCAGTGAAAGACAAAAAATGCAATATGAGTGTGTCAGTAAACGTTGAAAGATAGAATTCAATTCAATATGAGAGTGTGTCAAAAACCAGTAAACGATAATAATGCAAAATATGTGTCAGTAACCGATATGAGAGTTTGTCAGGAACAAGTGAAAGATGCAATATGATTGTGTCAGAAAAGAGTGAACGATAAAACTTAATGTAATATGATAGTGTCAAAAACCAGTGATCGATAACACTCAATGCAATATGTGTGTCAGAAACCAGTGAGGGCTAAAACAATGCATATTGAGACTGTGTCAGAAACCAGTGAAATATTACACTCAATGCAATAACATTGAATGCAATATGTGTCAAAAACCAATGAAGGATAAAACTTAATGCAATATGAGTGTGTCAGAAACCAGTGAAAGATAATATTCAATGCATTTTGAGTGTGTCTGAAACCAGTGAAGGATAAAACAGCGCTATATGAGTGTGTCAAGAATCAGTGAACGATAATACTCAATGCAGTTTGAGTGTTTCAGGCACCAGTGAGGGATAAAACTCAATACAAATTGTGTGACAGAAACCAGTGAGAGAGAACAATGTAAAATGAATGTGTTCGCAAACTGTGATAGATAAAACTCATAAACTCATGCAATATGAGTGTGTGTCTGAGACCAGTGAACGATAAAGATAAATGCAATGTGTCAAAAACCAGTGAACGATAACACTCAATGCAATATGAGTGTGTCAGAAACCAATAAGCGATAAAGCTCAGTGCAAATTGTGAGTGTCAGAAACCAGTAAAAGATAATACTCAATGCAATATGAGTGTGTCAGAAACCAGAGAAGGATAAAACTCATGCAATCTGAGCGTGTCAGAAACCAGTGAACGATGAAACACAAATATGAGTCTGTCAGGAACGAGTGAACGATAAAGACAAATGTAATATGAGTGTGTCAGAAACCAGTGAAAGATAACACTCATTGCAATATGTGTGTCGGAAACCAGTGAAAGATTACACAATGCAATATGAGTGAGAAGGATAAAACTCATGCAATATGTTTCAGTAACGAGTGAATGATAAAACAATGCAATACGAGTGTATCAAAAAACAGCAAGGATAATATTCATGCAATATGAGAGTGTCAGGAAATAGTGAACGATAAAACTCATTGCAATATGAGTGTGTGAGGAACCGAGAATTTGTGAGAAACCAGTGAGGGATAAACAATAATATAATATGAGACTGCGAGAAACAAGTGAGGGATAAACCTGTACACAATTTGATAGCAAATAAAAAAAAACACGATAAACATTGACAAAATATGAGTGTGAGAAACCTCTGAGGGACAAACTTCAATGCGTTGAAAGCGAATGTGTGAGAAATCAGTGAGGGATAAGCCTCATTACAATATTGCAATATTACAATATTAGAGTGTGTGAGAAACTAGGATAATATGTGTGAAAAACCATTGTGGAACAAACCGTAATACAATATGAGAGGGATAAACAGTACAATGTTAGAATCTAATGAGGGATGAACCTCAATAAAATAGTGTGTGAGAAACCAAAAAGATATGAAGCTCAATACAATATGGGAGTGTGTGAGAAATCAGTGATGGATAAAATTCAAAACAATATGAAAGAGAATAAGAAACCAGTGAGGGATAAACCTGAATTTAGAGAGTATGAGAAACATTGAAGGTTGAAACTCAATATCGTATAAAATTTTGTTAGAAATCAGAGAAAAGATAAAACTCAAGGCAATATGAGTTTCAGAAACAAATGAGAGATAAAACTTAATGCAATATGAGAGTGTGTGTCAGGAACCAGTGAAAGATAACATGCAATGCATTATGAGTGTGTCAGATACCAGTGAAGGATAAAACTCATGGAATATGAGTGTCAGAAACCAGTGAAAGATAAAACTTTATACAATATGAGTGTGTCAGAAAACATTGAAGGATAAAACTCAGTTCGATATGAGAGTGTGTCAGCAACCAGTGAACAATAACAATGCTGTGTGTTAGGCAATAGTGAGGGATAAAATTCAATGAAAATTGAAAGTGTCAGAAACCAGTAAGAGAAAACAATGCAAAATGAATGTGTCAGTAACCAGCTAAGGATAGAACTCATACAATATGTGTCAGTAAACAGTGAACGATAAAACAATGATATTTGTGTGCGTCAGGAACCAGTGAAAGATAAAAAAATGCAATATGCGTGTGTCAGTAACCGGTGAATGTTAAAACTATATGTCAGTAACCAGTGAACAATAACACTCAATGTAATATGAGTGTGTCAGTGAGGGATAAAACAAGCCAAATTGAAAGTGTGTCAGGTTCCAGTGAAATATTACACTTAATGCAATATGAGTGTGTCAGTAATCAGAAAAGGATAAAAATATGCGTTTTGAGAATGTGTCAGGAACCATTCAACAATAACACTGAATGCAATATGAGTGTGATAGAAACCAGAGAAGAATAAAACATGTAAACTGAGAGTCTATCAGGAACCAGTGAACGATAAAACTCAATATTTATGTGCGTCAAAAACCAGTGAACGATAAAACAATGCAATAAGAGAGTTTGTCAGAAACCAGTAACGATAACACTAAATAAAATATGAATGTGTCAAAAACCATTTAAGGATTAAACAATGCAATATGAGTGTCAAAACCAGTGAAAGAAAACATTCAATGCATTATGTGTCTAAAACCAGTGGATAAAACTCAGGGAATATGAGAGTGTGTTAGAAACCAGTGAAAGATAAAACAATGCAATATGAGTGTGTCAGGAAACATTGAAGGATAAAACAATTAAATATTAGTGTCAGAAACCAGTGAACGATAACAATGCGATTCGAGTGTGTGTGGCACTGGTGAGGGATAAAACAATGCAAATTGAGAGTGTGTCATATACCAGTAAGAGATAGAAATGCAAAATGAATGTGTCAGTAATCACAGGATAAAACTCATGCAATATGAGAGTTTGTCAGGAACCAGTGAAAGATAAAACTCCATGCAATATGAGTGTGTCAGAAACCAGTGAGGGATAAAACAATGCTTATTGAGTGTCAGTAACCAGTGAAATATTACACAATGCAAAATGAGTGTCAGAAACCAGAGAAGGATAAAACAATGCAATATAAGAATGTGTCAGAAACCAGTGAACAATAACACTGAATGCAATACGAGTGTGTCAAAAACAAGTGAATGATAAAACTTAATGATGCAATATGAGAGTGTGTGTGTCAGAAACCAGTGAAAGATAACATTCAATGCATTATATCAGTGATGGATAAAACTCATGCAATATATGTCAGAAACAGTGAAGGATAAAACAGTGCTATATGAGAGTGTGTCAGAAACTAGAAAACGATAACACAGTGAAGGATAAAACTCAATGCAAATTGAGTGTAAGGAACCTGTGAGACATAACAATATAAAATGAATACATCAGCAAGCAGTGATGGATAAAACTTTTACAAAATGAGTGGGTCAAAAACCTGTGAACGATAAAACAAATATGAGTGTGTCAGGAACCAGTGAACGATAAAGACAAATGAATGTGTCAGTAACCATCGAAGGATAACACAATGCAATATGGTTGAAAAACCAGTGACGAATAAAACTCAATGCAAATTGTCAGAAAGTGAAAGATTACACTCAATGCAATATGAGTGAGAAGGATAAAAGTCATGCAATATGCGTCAGTAACCAGCTAATGATAAAACTCGATGCAATATGAATGCTTCAGAAAACAGCGAAGGATAAAATTTATGCAATATGAGAGTGTGTCAGAAACCAGTGAGCGATAAACCTCATTGCAATATGAGTGCGTGAGGAACCTCTGAGGTGTAACCCTTAATACAATATGAGTTCGTGTGAGAAACCACTGAGAGATAAACCTCAAAACAATATGAAAATTTCTGAGAAAACAGTGAGGGATAAACCTAAATTCAGCATGAAAGCGTGTGAGAAACCAGTGGGGGATAAACGTCAATACAACATAGGTGGGTGCTAGAAACCAGTCAGGGATAAATATCAATACAATATGAGAGTAAATATGTGCACAATTTGATAGCATATAAAGAAGCCACTGCACGATAAACATCGACAAAATATATGTGTGTGAGAAACCTTTGAGGGATAAACTTTAATACATTAAATGCGAATGTCTAAGGAATCAGTGAGGGAAAAGCCTCACTATAATATGAGATTTTGTCATTAAACAGTGAAGAATCAACATCATTACAATATTAGTGTGAGAAACTAGTGAGAGAAAAATCTCAGTGCAATGTGTGAAACAAACCTCAATACAATATGAGAGTGTATGGAAACCAGAGAGGGATAAACGTCAGTACAATGTAAAAATATGTTAGAATCCAGTGAGGGATAAACCTCAATACATTATCAGTGTGTGTGAGAAACCAATGAGGTATAAAGCTTAATACAATATGCGAGTATGCGAGAAATCAGTGCGGGATAAAATTCAAAACAATAGGAAAGAGAATAAGAAACCAGTGAGGGATAAACTTGAATACAATATGTGCAAATTGCGAGTGTGTCAGAAACCAGTAACATGAGTGTGTCAGAAACCACAGAAAGATAAAACTCATGCAATCTGAGTGTGTCAAAAACCAGTGAACGATAAAGCTCAATGATATTTGTGTTTCAGAAACCAGTAACGATAACACTAAATACAAAAAGAATGTGTCAGCAACCAGTGAAGGATAAAACAATGCAATATGAGAGTGTGTCAGGAACCAGTGAAAGATAAGATTCAATGCATTATGAGTGTGTCAGGAACCAGTGGAGAAAACTCATGGAATATGAGAGTGTGTCAGCAACCAGTGAAAGATAAAACTCAATGCAATATGAGTGTGTCAGAAAACATTGAAGGATAAAACACAATTCGATATGAGAGTGTGTCAGAAACCAGGGAACGAAAACAAAGCAATACGAGTGTGTTAAGTACTAATGAGGGATAGAACTCAATGCAAATTAAATGTCAGAAACTCATGCCATATGAGAGTTTGTCAGGAACCAGTAAAAGATAAAACAATGATTGTGTCACAAACCAGTGAACGATTAAACTATATGTAATATGAGAGTGTGTCAGAAACCAGTGAGGGATTAAACAATGCATATTGAGTGTCAGAAACCTGTGAAATGTTACACTCAATGCAATGAGCGTGTCAGGAACGAGAAAAGAATAAAACAATGAAAATGAGAATGTGTCAGGAACCAGTGAACAATAACACTGAATGCAATATGTGTGTGTCCAAAACCAGTGAAGAATAAAACAATGAAATATGAGTGTCTAACACCAGTGAAGGATAAAACTCATGGAATATGAGAGTGTGTCAGAAACCAGCGAAAGATAAAACAATGCAATATTAGAGTGTCAGAAATTTTTGAAGGATAAAACAACTGAATATGAGAGTGTGTCAGAAACCAGTGAACGATAACAATAAATTACGAGTGTCTTAGGCACCAGTGAGGGATAAAACTGTACAAAATGAGTGTGTCAGAAACCAGAAAAGGCATAACAATGTAAAGTGAATGTGTCAGTAACCAGAGAAGCATAAAACCCATGCAACATGAGCGTGCCAGAAACCAGTGAGTGATTAAACGAAGCATATTGAGAGTATGTCAGTAATCAATGAAATATTACACTCAATGCAATATGTGTCAAAAACCAGAAAAGGATGAAACAATGCAATATGATTGAGTCAGAAACCAGTGAAATATTACATTCAGTGCAATGAAAGATAAAACTCATTGTAATATGATTGTGTCAATAACCAGTGAAAGATAAAATTAAATGTAATATGATAGTGTGTAAGGAACCAGTGAACGATAACACTATGCAATATGAGTGTGTCATAAACCAATGAGGGATAGAACAATGCAAATTGAGTGTGTCAAGAACCAGTGAAATATTACACTCAATGCAATATGTGTCAGAAACCAAAAAAGGATAAAACAATGCAATATGAGAATGTGTCAGTAAACACTGAATACAATATGTGTCAAAAACCAGTGAAGGATAAAACAATGCAACATGAGACTGTGTCAGAAACCAGTGAAAGATAACATTCAATGAATTATGAGTGTTACCGAAACCAGTGAAGGATAAAACTCATGCAATATGAGTGTGTGTCAGGAACCAGTGAAAGATAAAACTCAATGCAATATGAGTGTGGCAAACAGTGATGGATAAAACATGCAATATGAGTGTCAGACACCAGTGAACGATAAAACTCAAAGTAATATGTGTGTGTCAGGAACCAGTGAACGATTAAGATAAATGCAATATGAGTGTGTCAGAAACCAGTGAAATAAAATGGTGCAATATGATTGTGTCAGAAACCAATGAGGCAAAAAAGCTCAGTGCAAATTGCGATTGTGTCAGAAATATTAGTGTCAGGAATTTTTGAAGGATAAAACAACTGAATATGAGTGTGTCAGGAACCAGACAAGAATAAAACTCATGTAATCTGTGTCAGAAACCAGTGAAGAATAATACTCAATGATATTTGTGTGTGTCAGAAACCAGTGAACGATAAAAAAATGCAATATGAGTATGTCAGTACCAGTGAACGAAAATACTAAATACAATATGAATGTGTCAGGAAAACAGTGAAAGATAATACTCAATGCAATATGTGTGTGTGAGAATCCAGAGAAACTCATGCAACCTAAGAGTGTCAGGAACCAATGAACGATAAAACAATGATATTTGTGTGTGTAAGAAACCATTGAACGATAAAATAATGCAATATGAGAGTGTCAGTACCATTGAACGATAACACTACAATATGAATTTGTCAGTGAAGGATAAAATTCAATGCAATATAAGAGTGTGTGTCAGAAGCCAGTGAAAGATAACACTGAGTGTGTCAGGAACCAGTGAAGGATAAAACTCCTGGAATATGAGTGTGTCGGAAACCAATGAAAGACAAAACTCAATGAAATATGAGTGCTTCAGAAAACATTGAAGGATAAAACTCAATTCGATATGAGAGTGTATTAGAAGCCAGTAAACGATAACAATGCAGTACGGGTGTGTGAGGGACCAGTGAAGGACAAAAGTCAATGCAAATTGAGATTGTCTCAGAAGCCTGTAAGATATAACAATGCAAAATGAATGTCTTTAAGCAGAGAAGGATAAAACTCATGCAATATGAGAGTTTGTCAGGAACCAGTGAAAGAATGAACTCAATGCAATATGATTGTGTCAGAAACCAGTGAAAGATAAAACTAAATGTAATATGATAGTGTGTCAGCAACCAGTGAACGATAACACAATGCAATATGAGTGTGTCAAAAACCAGTGAGGGATTAAGCAATGCATATTGTGTCAGGAATCTGTGAAATATTACATTCAATGCAATATGAGTGTGTCAGTAAAAAAAAAGAATAAAAAAATGCAATATGAGAATGTGTCAGTAAACAGTGAACAATAACACTGAGTGCAATAAGAGTGCGTCAAAAACCAGTGAAGGAAAAAACTTAATGCAATATGTGTCAGAAACCAGTGAATTTATAACATTCAATGCATTATGAGTGTGTCTAATACCAGTGAAGGATAAAACTCATGCAATCTGATAGTGTGTCAGTAACCGATGAACGATAAAATTGAATGACATATGTGTGTGAACGATAAAACAATGCAATATGAGAGTGTGTCAGAAACCATTGAACGATAGCATTATATACAATATGAATATGTCAGAAACCAGTGAAGGATAAATTTCAATGCAATTTGAGTGTGTGAGAATCCAGAAAAGGATAAAACTCATGCAATCTGAGTCCATCAGAAACCAGTGAACGATTAAACTCAATGATACTTGTGTGTGTCAGAAACCATTGAATGATAAAAGAATGCAATATGTGTGTCAGAAACATGTGAACGATAACACTAAATACAATATGAATGTGTCAGTAACCAGTAAAGGATAAAATTAAATGCAATAGGAGAGTGAGTCAGTAACCAATGAAAGATAACACTAAATGAGTGTCAGGAACCAGTGAAGGATAAAACTCATGAAATATGTGCCAGAAACCAGTGAAAAATAAAACTCAATGCAATATGAGTGTTTCAGAAAACATTGAAGGATAACAATGCAATACCGGTGTGTTAGGCACCAGTAAAAGACAAAAGTCAATGAAAATTGCGTCAGTAACCAGTAAAAGATAATGCAAAATGAATGTGTCATTAACAAGAGTATGTCATGAACCACTGAAAGATAAAACAATGCAATATGATTGTGTCAGAAACCAGTGAAAGATAAAACTAAATGCAATATGATTGTGTGTCAGTTAACCAGTGGACGATAACACTCAATGCAGTATGAGTTAGGGATTAAACAATGCATATTGAGAGTGTGTCAGTAACTTGTGAAATATTACACTCAATGCAATATGAGTGTGTCAGAAACGAAAAAAAAATAAAACAATGCAACATGAGAATGTGTCAGTAACCAGTGAACAATAACACTGAATGCAATATGAGTGTGTCAAAAACTAGTGAAGGAAAAAACAATGCAATATGAATGTGTCAGACACCAGTGAATTATAACATTCAATCCATTATAAGTGTGTTTAACACTAGTGAAGAATAAAAATGCAATCCGAGAGTTTGTCAGTAACCAGTGAACGATAAAACTAATTGGCACTTGTGTGTGTCAGAAACCAGTGAACGATAAGACAATGCAATATGAAAGTATGTTAGAAACCAGTGAACGAGAGCACTAAATACAATGTGAATATGTCAGAAACCAGTGATAGATAATACTCAATTCAATATCAGTGTGTGAGAATCCAGAGAAGGATAAAACATGCAATTTGAAAGTGTGTCAGTAACCAGTGAACGATAGGACTCAATGATATTTGTGTGCGAGAAACCAGTGAACGATAACATTAAATAAAATATGGTTGTGTCAGTAACCAGTGAAGGATAAAATTCAATTCAATATGAGAGTGTGTGTCAGATAACACTCAATGAATTATGAGTGTGTCAGAAACCTCTGAAAGATAAAACTCAATGCAATATGAGTGTTTCAGAAAACATTGAAGGATAAAACTGATTTCGATGTGTGCTGGAAACCAGTGAACGATAACAATGCAATAGGAGTGTGCAAATTGAGTGTGTCAGAAACCAGTAAGAGATAACAATGCAAAATGAATGTGTCAGAGAAGGATAAAACTCATGCAATATGAGAGTTTGTCAGGAACCAGTAAAAGATAAAACTCAATGCAATATGATTGTGTCAGAAACCAGTGAAAGATAAAACTAAATGTAATATGTACGATAACACAATGCAATATGAGTCAGTCAGTAACCATTTTGAGAGTGTCAGAAACCTGTGAAATATTACACTCAATGCAATATGAGTGTGTCAGGAACGAGAAAAGAATAAAACAATGCAATATGAGAATGTGTCAGTAACCAGTGAACAATAACACCGAGGGATTAAACAATGCATAATGAGTGTGTCAGTAACCAGTGAAATATTACACTCAATACAATATGAGTGTGTCAAAACCCAGTGTAGGAAAAAACTTAATGCAATATGAGAGTATGTCAGTATCCAGTGAATTATTATATTTAATGCATTATGAGTGTGTCTAACACCAGTGAAGGATAAAACATGCAATCTGAGTGTGTCAGAAACCAGTGAACGATAAAACTGATTAATATTTGTGTGTGTCAGAAACCAGTGAACGATAAAACAATGCAACATGAATTTGTCAGTAACCAGTGAACGATGGCATTAAATACAATATGAATATGCCAGAAACCAGTGAAAGATAATACTCAATGCAGTGTGAGTGTGTGAGAATCCAGAGGATAAAACTCATGCAATCTGAGAGTGTCAGGAACCAGTGAACGATAAAACTCAATGATATTTGTGTGTGTCAGAAACCATTAAACGGTAAAAGAATGCAATATGAGAGTCTGTCAGATACCAGTGAACGATAACGCTAAATACATTATGAATGTGTCAGTAACCAGTGAAGGATAAAACTCAATGCAATATGAGAGTGTATGTCAGAAACAGGTGAAAGATGAATTATGAGTGTGTCAGAAACCAGTGAAGGATAAAACTCATAGAATATGAGTGTGTCAGTAATCAGTGAACTATGACAAAGCAATACGAGTGTGTTAGGCACCAGTGAGGGATAAAATTCAATGCAAAATGAATGTGTCAGTAACCAGAGAAACATAAAACTTATGCAATATGTGTGTGTCAGTAACCAGTGAGGGATTAAACAATGCATAATGAGTGTGTCAGTAACCGGTGAAATATTACACTCTTTGCAATATGAGTGTGTCAGAAACCAGAAAGGAATAAAACAATGCAATATGAGCGTGTCAGGATCCAGTGAAATATTACACTCAATGCAAAGAAAGATAAAACTCATTGTAATATGTGTCAGGAACCATTGAAATATTACTCAATTCAATGAAAGATAAAACTCATTGAAAATTGTGTCAGAAACCAATGCATTATGAGTGTCTAAAACCAGTGAAGGATAAAACCCCTGCAATATTAGTGTGTCAGGAACCAGTGAAAGATAAAACAATGCAATATGTGTCAGAAGCGAGTGAAGGATAAAATAATGCTATATGAGAGTATTTTAGGAACATGTGAATGATAACACTCAATGCAATATGAGTGTTTCAGGCACTAGTGAGGGATAAAACTCAATGCAAATTGTGTCAGGAACCAGTGAGAGATAACAATGTAAAATGAATGTGTCAGCAAACAGTGATGGATAAAACTCATGTAATATGAGAGTGTCAAAAACCAGTGAACGATAAAACTCAAAGTGATATGAGTGTGTCAAGAACCAGTGATCGATGAAGATATATGCAATATGTGTCAGAAACCAGTGAACGAGAACACTCAATGCAATATTTGTGAGAAACCAATGAGGGATAAAAGTCAGTTCAAATTGCTAGTGTCAGGAACCAGTGAGACATAAAACAATACAATATGAGTATGTCAGAAACCAGAGAAGGATAAAACTCATGCAAGCTGAGAATGTGTCAGAGACATATGAACGGTAAAACTCAATGATATTTGTCTGCATCAGAAACCAGTGAACGATACAACAATGCAATAAGAGAGTGTGTCAGAAACCAGTAACAATAACACGAAATACAAAATGAATGTGTCAGAAACCAGCAAAGGATAAAATTTAATGCAATATGAGAGTATGTCAGAAACCAGTGAAGGAATATGAGTATGTCAGAGACAAGTGAAAGATAAAACAATGCAATATGTGTCAGCAACATTGAAGGATAAAACAATTTGATATGAGTGTGTCAGCAACCAGTGAACGATAACAATGCAATACGTGTGTTAGGCACCAGTGAAGGATAAAACTCAATGCAAATTGGGTGTGTCAGAAACCAGTAAGAGATAATGCAAGAGATAATGCAATAAGAGAGTTTGTCAGGAGCCACTGAAACATAAAACTCAATGCAATATGATTGAGTCAGAAACCTGTGAACGAAAAAACTAATTGTACTATTATAGTGTATCAAAAACCAGTGAACGATAACACAATGCAAAATGATTGTGTCAGTATCCAGTGAGGGATAAAACCAGTGAAATATTACAAAATGCAATATGAGTGTGTCAGTACCAGAAAAGTTTAAAACCATGCAATATGAGAATGTGTCAGAAAACAAATATTAACACTGAATGCAATATAAGTGTGTCAAAAACAAGAAAAGGAAAAACAATGCGATATGAGAGTGTGTGTCAGGAGCCAGTGATGTATAACATTCAATTCATTATGAGTGTGTATGAAACGAGTGAGGAATAAAACTCATAGAACATGAGATTATGTCAGTAACCAGTGAAAGATAAAACTCAAAGTAAACACTGAAGGATAAAACTCAATTCAGTATGAGATTGTGTCAGACACCAGTGAACGATAACAATGTAATACGAGTGTGTTAGGCGCCAATTAGGGATATAACTCAATGCAAATTGAGGGTGTGTCAGAAACCAGTAAGAAATAATGCAAAATAAAATGTCAGGAAACAGAGAAGAATAAAACTCATGCAGTGAAAGATAAAACATTGTAACATGATTGTGTCAGGAACCAGTGAACAATGAAACAATATAATAATGATAGTGTGTCAGAAACCACTGAACGATAACACTCAATGCAATATGTGTGTGTCAGGAATAAGTGAGGGATAAAACAATGCAAATTGAGTGTGTCAGAAACCAGTGGTGTTACACTCAATGCAATATGAGTGTGTCAGAAACCAGAAAAAAATACCAACAATATGAGAATGTCAGAAACCAGTGAACAATAACATTGAATGCAATATGAGTGTCAATAACCAGTGGATAAAACAATGCAATATGAGTGTGTGTCAGAAACCAGTGAAAGATAAAACTCAATGCAATACGAGTGTCAGAAAACATTGAAGGATTAAACAGTGCTTTATGAGAGTGTCAGTAACCAGTGAACGATAACACCTAATGCAATATTAGTGTTTCAGGCACCAATGAGGGATAAGGCTCAATACAAATTGTCAGTAACCGGTGAAAGATTACACTCAATGCAATATGAGTTAGAAGGATAAAACTCATTCAATATGTTTCAGTAACCAGTGAATGATAAAACTCGATGCAATGTGTGTGTCAAAAAACAGCAAAGGATAATATTCATGCAATACGAGAGTGTGTCAGAAACCAGTGAACGATAAAACTCATTGCAATATGAGTGTGTGAGAAGCCTCTGAGGTGTATACCTCAATACAATATGAGATCGTGTCAGACACCACTGAGGGATAGACCTCAAAATAATATGACACTTTGTGAGAAAACAGTGAAGGATAAACCTAAATTCAGCATGAAAGCGTGTGAGAAACCAGTGGGGGATAAACGTCAAAAAAATATAGGAGTGTGTTAGAAACTATTCAGGGATAAATATCAATATAATATGAGAGTTTGTGAGAAGCCAGTGAGAGATCAACCTTCATACAATATGAAACTCCTAGAAATAATTGAGGGATATACCTGTACACAATTTGATATCATATAAAAAAAAAACTGCACGATAAACATCGACAAAATATGTGTGAGAAGCCTCGAATGTGTGAGAAATCAGTGAGGGATAAGCCTCAATATAATATGAGATTTTGTCAGAAAACAGTGAAGAATCAACCTCATTACAATATTAGAGTGAGTGAGAAACTAGTGAGAGAAAAATCTCAGTACAATATGTGTGAAAAACCATTGTGCAACAAACCTCAATACAATATGAGTGTGTGGAAACCAGAGACGGATAAACGTCAGTGCAATGTAAGAATATGTTAGAATCCAGTGAGGGAAATACCTTAATAAAATAGTGTGTGTGAGAAACCAGTGAGATATAAAGCTCAATACAATATGCGAGTATGTGAGAAATCAGTGAGGGAAAAAATTCAAAACAATATGAAAGACAATAAGAAACCAGTGAGGGATAAACCTGAATACAATATTAGAGTGTATGAGAAACCATTGAAATTTAAAACTCAATATCGTATGAAAGTTTGTTAGAAACCAGTGAAGGATAAAACTCAATGCAATATATGAGAGTGTGTCAGAAGCGTGAACGATAACACAATGCAAAATAAGTGTATCAGTAAGAAATGAGGGATAAAACTCAGTGCAAATTGCGAATGTGAGGGATAAAACAATGCAAATTGAGTGTCAGCAACCAGTGAAATATTACACTCAATTCAGTATGAGTGTGTCAGAAACCAGAAAAGGATAAAACAATGCAATATGAGAGTTTCAGAAAAAAGTGAACAATAACACTGAATGCAAAATGAGTGTGTCAAAAACCAGTGAAAGATGAAACAATGCAAAATTAGGGTATGTGTCAGAAACCAGTGAAAGATAGCATTCAATGCATTATGAGTGTCGGAAACCAGTGAAGTTAAAAGTCATGCAATATGAGTGTGTGTCAGAAACCAGTGAAAGATAAAACTCAATGTAATATGAGTGTGTCAGAAACCAGTAAAGGATAAAACAGTGCTATATGAGAGTGTGTCAGGAACCAGTGAACGATAAAACTTAATGCAATAGTGTTTCAGGCAAAAGATAAATGCAATATGTGTCAGAAACCAGAGATAACAATGTAAAATAAATGAGTTAGCAAACAGATTCATAAAACTCAGGCAATATGAGTGTGTCAAAAACTAGTGAAAGACAAAAAAATGCAATATGATTGTGTAGGAAACCGGAGAACGATAAAACTAAATGTAATATGATAGTGTGTCAGAAACCAGTGAACGATAACATTCAATGAAATATGAGTGTGTCAGTAACCAGTGAGGGATAAAACAATGCAAAATGAGTGTGTCAGAAACCAGTGAAATATTACACTCATTGCAATAAGAGCGTGTCAGCAACCAGAAAAGAATAAAACAATGCAATATGAGAATGTGTCAGTAACAAGTGAACAATAACACAATGCAATATGATTGTCAAAAACAAGTGAAAGATGAAACAATGCAACATGAGGGTGAAAGATAACATTCAATGCATTATGAGTGTGTCGAAAACAAGAAACCAGTGAAAGATAAAACAATGCAATATGAGTGTGTCATTAACCAGTAAAGGATAAAACAATGCTATATGACAGTGTGTCAGGAATCAGTGAACTATAACACAATGGAATATGAGTGTTTCAGGCAAAAGTGACCGATAAAAATAAATGCAAGATCTGTCAGAAACCAGTGAGAGATAACAATGTTAAATGAATGTGTTAGCAAACAGTGATTCATAAAACTCAGGCAATATGAGTGTCAGAAACCAGTGAATGATAAAACAAAGAATATGTGTGCCAAGAACCAGTGAACGATAAAGATAAATGCAATATAATTGTGTCAGAAACCAGTGAACGAAAACAATGCAATATGAGTGTGAGAAACCAATGAGGAATAAAAGAGTGCAAATTGAGAACAAGAGAAGAATAAAACCCATGCAAACTCAGTTTCTCAGAAACGAGTGAACGATAAAACAATGATATTTGTGTGTGTCAGGAACCATGAAGAGTTTGTCAGAAACAAGTGAACAATAACACTAAATACAATATGAATATGTCAGTGACCAGTGCAATATGAGTGTCAGGAACCAGTTAAAGTTAACACTCAATGAATTATGAGTATGTCAGAAACCAGTGAAGGATAAAACTCATGGAATATGAGTGTGTCAGTAACTAGTGAAAGATAAAACTCAATGCAATATGAGTGTGTTAGAAAACGAAGAATAAAAGTCAATTTGATATGAGAGTGAAACGATAACAATTCAATACGAGTATGTTAGGCATCAGTATGGGATAAAACTCAATGTAAAGTGTGTCAGTTACCAGTAAGAGATAACAATGAAAAATGAATGTGTCAGTAACCAGAGAAGGATAAAACTCATGCAATATGAGAGTTTGTTAGGAACCAGTGAAAGATAAAACTCCATGCAATATGATTGTGTGAGAAACCAGTGAAAGAAAAAACTAAATGCAATATGATTGTGTGTTAGTACCAGTGAACGATAACTCTCAATGCAAAATGAGTGTCATAAATTAGTGAGACATAAAACTCAATGCAATATGAGTGTGTTTAGGCACAACTGAGGGATAAAATTCAATGCAAATTGAGTGTGTCAGAAACCAGTAAGAGATAACAATGCAAAATGAATGTGTCAGTAACCAGTGAAATATTACATTCAATGCAATATGTGTGTCAGAAACAAGAAAAGGATAAAACAATGCAATATGAGTGTCAGTAACCAGTGAACAATAACACTGTATACAATATGAGTGTGTCAAAAACGAGTGAATAATAAAACAATGCGATATGAGAGTGTGTCAGAAACTAGTGAAAAATTATATTCAGTGCATTATGAGTGTGTCTAAAACAAGTGAAGGATAAAATCATGAAATATGAGTGTGTCACAACACAGTGAAAGATAAAACTCAATGCAATTTGAGTGTGTCAGTAAACATTGAAGGATAAAACAATTCGATATGAGTGTGTCAGATACCAGTGAACGATAACAATGTAATACGAGTGTGTTAGGTACAATTGATTGATAAAACTCAATGCAAATTGAGAGTGTGTCAGAAACCAGTAAGAGATAACAATGCAAAATGAATGTGTCAGTAACCAGAGAAGCATAAAACTCATCCAATATGAGAGTTTGTCAGGAACAAGTGAAGGATAAAAAAAATGCAATTTAGAGTTTGTCAGAAGAGGATAAAACAATGCAATATAAGAATGTGTCAGTAACCGGTGAACAATAACACTGAATGTAATATGAGTGTGTCTTAAACCAGTGAAGGATAAAACTTAATGCAATATGAGGGTGTGTGTCAGGAACCAGTGAAAGATAACATTCAATGCATTATGAGCGTGTCGGAAACCAGTAAAGGATAAAACATGCAATATGAGTGTGTCAAAACCCAGTGAAATGCAATATGTGTCAGAAACCAGTGAAGGATAAAACATTGCTATATGAGAGTGAGTCAGGAACCAGTGAACGATAACACTCAATGCGATATGAGTCTCAGGAAGTGAGAGATAACAATGTAAAATGAATGTCAGCAAACAGTGATGGATAAAACTCATGCAATATGAGTGTCAGAAACCAGTGAACAATAAAACAAAGTAATATGAGTGTGTCAGAAACCAATGAACCAAAACACTCAATGCAATATGGGTGTGTCAGGAACCAATGACTGATGAAAGTGCAAATTGCGTTTCAGAAACCAGTGAAAGATAATACTCAATACAATATGAGTTTCAGAAACAAGAGTACGATAAATTTCATGCAATTTGAGAGTGTGTCAGAACGAGTGAACGATAAAACTCAATGATATTTGTGTGCTTCAGAAACCAATGAACGATAAGACAATGCAATAAGTAACGATAACACTAAATACAATATGAATGAGTCAGAAACGACTGAAGGATAAAACTTAATGCAATATGAGAGTGTGTGTCAGGAACCAGTGAAGCAAAAAACAATTCAATATGAGAGTGTGTCAGAAACCAATGAAAAATAACATTCAATGCATTATGTGTCAATTACCAGTGAAGGATAAAACTCATGGAATATGAGAGTGTGTCAGAAACAAGTGAAAGATAGAACCCAATGCAATATGAGTGTGTCAAGAAATATTGAAGGATAAAACTCAGTTCAGTATGAAAGTGTGTCAGTAACCAGTGAACGATAACAATGCAATATGTTAGGTACCAGTGATAAATAAAACAATGTAAATTGAGTGTGTCAGTAACCGGAAAGAGATAACAATGTAAAATGAATGCAGAAAGCTCATGCAATATAAAAGATAAAACTCAATGCAATATGATTGTGTCAGAAACCAGTGAACGATAAAACTAAATGTAATATGATAGTGTAAAAGAAACCAGTGAACAATAACACAATGTAATATGAGTGTCAGAAACCAGTGAGGGATAAAACGATGCAAATTAAGAGTTTGTCAGGTACCAGTGGAATATTTCACTCAATGCAATATGAGTGTGTCAGAAACCAGAAAAGGATAAAATAATGCAATATGAGCATGAGTCAGTAACCAGTGAACAATAACAAATAATAAACCTCAAAGCAATATGTCAGAAAACAGTGAAGAAAAAACTCAATTCGATATGAAAGTGGGTGAGAAACCAGTGAAAGAAAAAACTCAGTGCAATGTGTGTGTCAGAAAACATTGAAGGGTAAAACTCAGTTCGATATGAGTGTGTGTTAGGTACCAGTGAACGATAACAATGCAATACGAGTGTGTTAGGCACCACTGAGGGACAAAACTCAATGCAAATTGAGTGTGTCAGAAACCAGTGAGAGATGACAATGCAAAATGAATATGTCAGTAACCAGAGAAGCATAAAACTCATGCAATATGAGAGTTTGTCAGGAACCAGTGAAAGAAAACACTCACTGAATTATGAGTGTGTCAGAAACTAGTGAAGGATAAAACAATGCAGATTGAGAGTGTGTCAGGAACCAGTGAAATATTACACTCAATGCAATATAAGTCGGAAACCAGAAAAGGATAAAACAATGCAATTTGAGAATGTGTCAGAAACCAGTGAACAATAACACTAAATGTAATATGAGTGTGTCAAATACCAGTAAAGGATAAAACTTAATGCAACATGAGAGTGTGTGTCAGAAACCAGGGAATGTTAATTCAATGTGTCGGAAACCAGTGAAGAATAAAACTCATGCACTATGAGTGTGTGTCAGAAACCGGTAAAAGATAAAACAATGCAATATGAGTGTGTCAGAAACCTGTGGAGGATAAAGAAAGTGCTATATGAGAGTGTGTCAGGAACCAGTGAACGATAACACTCAATGCAATATGAGTGTTTCAGGAAGTGACATAACAAGGTAAAATGAATGTCAGGAAACAGTGATGGATAAAACTCACGCATTTAGGAGAGTGTGTCAGAAACCAGCGAACGATAAAACTCAAAGTAATATGTGTCAGGAACAAGTGAACGATAAAGATAAATGCAATATGTGTGTCAGAAACCAGTGAAACAAAACACTCAATGCAGTTTGAGTGTGTCAGGAACCAATGAGGGATGAAACTCAGTGCAAATTGCGTTTCAGAAACCAGTGAAAGATAATACTCAATACAAAATGAGTATGTCAGAAACCAGAGTAGGATAAATTTCATGCAATCTGAGAGTGTCAGAACCAGTGAACGATAAAACTCAATGATATTTGTGTGCGTCAGAAACCAGTGAACAATGCAATAAGAGAGTGTGTCAGACACCAGTAACGATAACATTAAATACAATATGAATGTGTCAAAAACCTGTGAAGGATAAAACTTAATGCAATATGAGAGTGTGTGTCAGAAACCAGTGAAGCATAAGACTTAATGCAATATGAGTGTGTGTCAGAAACCAGTGAAAGATAACATTCAATGCATTATGAGTGTGTAAGTTACCAGTGAAGGATAAAACTCATGGAATATGAGTGTGTCAGTAACCAGCGAAAGATAGAACTCAATGCAATATGAGTGTGTAAGGAATCATTGAAGGATTAAACTCAATTCAATATGAGTTTCAGAAACCAGTGAAAGATAACAATGCAATACGAGTGTGTTAGGCACCAGTGAGGCATAAAACTCAATGCAAATTGAGAGTGTGTCAGTAACCAGTATGAGATAATGCAAAATGAATGTGTCAGTAACCGGAGAAGCAGAATACTCATGCAATATGAGAGTTTGTCAGGAACCAGTGAACGATAAAACTAAATGTAATATGACAGTGTACTAGAAACCAGTGAACGATAACACTCAAAGCAATATGAGTGTGTCAGAAACCAGTGAGGGATAAAACAATGCTAATTGAGTGTTTCAGATACCCGTGAAATATTACACTCAATGCAATATGTGTCAGAAACCAGAAAAGGATGTGTTAAAACAATGCAATATGAGAATGTGTCAGTAACCAGTGAACAATAACACAATGCAATATGAGTGCATCAAAAATCAGTGAAGGATGAAATTTAATGCAAAATGAGTGTGTCAGAAACCAGTGAAAGATAACCTTCCATGCATTATGAGTGTGTCGGAAACCAGTGAAGGATAAAATTCATGGAATATGAGTGTCACAACCCAGTGAAAGATTAAACTCAATGCAATATGTGTGTCAGAAAACATTGAAGGATATGAGAGTGTGTCAGTACTAGTGAACGATAACAATGCAATACGAGTGTGTTTGGCACCATTGAGGGATAAAACTCAATGTAAATTGAGTGGGACAGAAACCAGTAATAGATAACAATGCAAAATAAATGTCAGTAACCAAAGGATAAAACTCATGCAATATGAGAGTTTGTCAGGAACTACTGAAAGATAAAACATTGTAATATGATTGTGTCAGAAACCAGTGAACGATAAAAATAAATGTAATATGATAGTGTGTCACAAACCAGTGAACGATAACACAATGCAATATGAGTGTGTCAGAAACCAGTGAGGGATAAAACAATGAAAATTGACTGTCAGTAACTCAATGAAATATGAATGTTTCAGATACCAGAAAAGGATAAAACAATGTAACCAGTGACCAATAACACTGAATGCAATATGTGTCAAAAACAAGTGAAGGATATAAATGCAATTTGAGAGTGTGTTTCAGAAACCAGTGAGAGATAATATTCAATTCATTATGAGTGTGTCTGGTAACAGTGAACGATAAAACTCAAGCACCATGAGTGTGTATCAGTAAGCAGTGAAAGATAAAACAATACAATATGAGTGTGTCAGAAACAATGAAGGATAAAACAGTGCTATATGAGTGTGTCAGGAACCAGAAAACGATAACACAGTGAGGGATAAAACTCAATGCAAATTGAGAGTGTGTCAGGAACCAGTGAGAGATAACAATGTAAAATGAATGTGTCAGC
>JAYMFT010120789.1:0-13262 GCA_038088735.1 Panulirus argus | reverse complement strand
TATATATATATATATAAAATATATATATATATATATATATATATATATATATATATATATATATATATATCATCATGGGTACTTCTCCCTTGGAATGAGTCCATCGTTTCCCAGTTAGTGTGTGTAGCGCCGCCTTAGAGGATGCGGGAGCCCTTAGGTTGCAAGGTTTTGGGTCATAACCTCAGTGGCCGTTTATGAAAGGGTTCCTTATCACGGTAATTATCCGGTGGTAATGGTTATGCAGACAGCACCCAGCCTGGCCAGTCGGAATGAATGATAAAACCTTATTTGATTTTCAGATTTCTCCGAGTCTCGTGAAAACGTTCCTGCTTTTCATTGCCTACCGCGGACCTTCCTGACAATGCTGCCGTGGAGTATTGGGGGTACACACACACACACACACACACACACACACACACACACACACACACCAAACTAAGATTATTTATCGACCAGAAAAAACAGTTTGATTGGAGATGGACCGACTGCCCAGCTCTGGATTCGAACCCGAGCGGGCCTGAATGATTCACTGTCGGGCGACGCAAAACCGTTACATCTGGGAAGCACATAGCATCAGATTGTCGTGTAGGATCTGATTATTGCATAGCATCAGGTCGTTCCATAGAATAAGATTGTACCATAGCATTACGCTATCTCATATCATCGGCATCAGATTACCTCGCATCAGATTGTCTCATTGCACATAATCAGATTATTCCATAGCATGAGACTGATGATATGTCATCGATTACCCATAGCATATGATTATCTCATTGCATCAGATTATTTCATAGCGTCAGATCATTGCATAACATCGGTTTATCTGATAGGTTCAAGTAGCATAGCACAGCATTGAATTATCTCGTAGCATCAGATCATGCCACAGATTCAGATTACTTCCATAGCATCAGATTACCCTGTAACATGAGAATATCCCATAGCAGCATATGATCCCATAGCATAAGAGTCCTCCGAGAGCGAGAGACCGTACATAGATAGTGATGATTCCATTGTATATATTGTGAGGTGACCCAACAGAAAACGTGAGGCAGTCCATCGCAGCGGGACAAGTTACATAAGCCAACCCCAATATTTATGTTGCCCTCCACCATTCCACTATTTGTTTATAGCGTGTACATGATTTAGTTCCTGTTGGCTCAGATTTATTTATCCATCGACACAGAGTAACATTTGCATATACACGTTGATGATGGTGGGTAGCCAGCCTGCTCGTCTCTGTGTGAAAGTTTGTGGTGGTTGTGGTGAGGTGGCCCGGTGGTGGTTCCCTACTGTTGTAAAGTGGCGGTGGTAGTGGTGGTAAGGTGACCAGGCGATTCCCTGCTGTTGTAAAGCGGTGGTGGTATGGTGGCCTAGTGTTTCCCTACTGTTGTAAAGTAGTGGTGGTGGTGGCGTTGAGGTGGCCAGGTGGTTCACTACTATTATAAAGTGGTGGTGGTAGAAAGGTATCCTGGTGGTTCCCACTGTGGTAAAGTGGTGGTGGTGGTGATGTCGAAGTTACCTGGTCGTTCCCTTTCCCTGTTGTAAAGTGATGGTGAATATGTTGAGGAATGTTGGTGAGGCATGTTGGGAGAAATTATATTGGTGGGGGAGAACCAGTTGGCATATTCTTGTGTGATGATATCTCTTTTTGACTTACACTAGGAAAAGCTACAGATTATGCGCACAATGCCTTGCACTGTGTATATGTTAGTGCACGAGATTTTTATGACGTCTTTGAATTGAGGAAAGCCGGGAGGTCTGTGAATGCAATGAGGTGGAGAAGAATATTGGTCCTCACTGACAGGCAAATAGCTTTCCCGAGAGCTCAAGTGGGCACATCTGATGTGCGTTAGTAGAGAGAGGGATAAGCCATGATATGTATAACAAGTGGGCCATGGCCTGAAAGCATATGCATGCTGCAAGAATGAATGGCGAGTATATATATGGACAAGTGAATCTTTGGCCGAATATATTACCAGGTGTTTACGTAGAGAAGCAAGTATGATCAGACGAGCTTATCATATCAGTCCTTTTGTATGTCTCCAGTGTACGTACTCTGAGTCCTGGGGAATGACAGGAACAACAGCGATATCCATCACTGAAGACATTAATGGAAAGCTGTGGTGAAAGCGTTGGCAAGTCGCCCCTCCGTCGCCACGTTAATGGACGCGACCTCGGAAATGCATCAGGAAGACAACCTCCATAAAATGCCTGTGAGGCCATAAAGACTCTTTGTCACACATGCATCTCCATACCCAACTCTCTAGCAGAATCAAGCAGGCAACAAGCTTCGTCTGTATTTGTCCTGTATTAAAGAGATGATCGAGATTAGCTTTTCTGCCTAGTAGCTAATGCTGAAGACGAATAACATCGAGTGACTCTCCTCGACATCCTACCAGGTTCAGAAAGTCACTGTAAATTTCTTTGCTCCGTTCGTACCACGGTATACACCTGTTCCTCTTCTCTCTTTGTAACAATAAACGTGGTCATTTTTCATCATCATTCTTAGAACTGCTTAGCTTTAAGAATCCGTTGACCACCTTTTGAGAAAGTAGATTACTGAATACCATTGGAATGTATGTCACCACAAGATTTCTGCTTACTGTTAACTGACCAACAAAAACCTGACCCACCAAGCCACTTAGTTACTGACGGATTAAGTTATATCTTGACCCACCAAGCTAGCTAGATACTGGCGGACTAAGTTACAGCTTGACCCACCAACCTCTGTCTACTGATGGGCTAAGTTACAGCTTGAATCACCAAGCCACTAATTTACTGATGGGCTAAGTTACAGCTTGATCCAGCAAGCCAGTAAGTTACTAAGATAGAGTTTTACTCAACAAGCCACGAAGTTATTGGCCAAGTTCCAGCTTGACCCAGTTAGCCCCTAAGCCTAGAAGCACCAGTGCAAATTAACACTTATGTTACATTACCCTCACACTTACTCAAGTTCAGCTCTCTCCTTCAGAGTCACTCTCCTTCTCCTCACAGTCACTTACTCGCTCTCATTCTTCCGCACACTTACTCACTCTTTCACACACTCGCTCACAAGGAGTTGAGCCGTAGATGAGGAGAAGAAAGAGGGTTATGAGGGAAGGTCGAACGTCAGATATAATGAGTTCCAATGGGAGAGCAACACGATGGGACGTTAACGGAGTGAATGATAAAGATAGGACATAGAAAGTAAGTGCGAGAAATCGGAGAGAGAGAGAGAAAGATACGGACAGATAGAAAGACAAATAGACAGTGTAAACCGAAAGAGGAACAGACATGGTGACCTGGTCAAATACATACAGCCGCCAGGGTAAATACCAAATACTTTTCCCCTTATAAGTCAAACACAACCAATATACTATTTTTTTTAGACCACACTCCGGCATATAAAGACTGCATGAGTCGCCCTTCAGAGCGCTTTATGAGCCATCCATAGAAAACGAGGGTTGGTTTCGGGGCCTTCTCAGAGGGTGTCGGAGGACCTGACACCATGGTTGTTCCTACCATGTCTTACTCGCAGGCCCTGTTTTATGACATCACGACCCCTTGAGTTGTGAGCACGGTGTCACCTCCTCTCTATAGATGTGGGTTACTGGGTGGAGCCGAGGCTGTGGGAGAGGTGAGAGGAGCGTGTGTGGCTCGCCGTAGGAGGGACGAAGGAAGATGTTGAGATACACAATAGGAAAACGGTCAGAGGGGAGGATGCAAGAAGATTTTTTTTTTCCATAGGTAGCTGTCGTGGCTTTCTCGGACCTTACATATATATATATATATATATACGTATATATCTTTAATACGTGTTCACCATTCCCCATCCACATGAGTGAGGTAGCGTCAGGAACATACAAAAGAGCCTTAGAGGAAAAATCCTCGCTTCGTTCCTTTCCCCGTGGCTTCTTTTGGAAAGTAATACAAGAGGGAGGGATTTCCAGCCCCTCCGCTTCCAACTCTATTTATCAGTCGCCTTCAACGATGAGAGGCGTGGGCAGTATGAGTTTATGTATTTTGGTCCTGTATTTTGGGAAATATGTGATTACTTTAGTATTTTTGAAGCAAGGGACCGAATCCTTAAGTTAGGGAATTTGAATGCAAGGCTGGTGATTTAGCGATTAAGGGTATAATTAGGGCAGATGGTGTTCACAGTGTAAGAAAAGGACAGAATATGTCGAATTATGTGGTTAGAGAGAGTAAAGATAGTTGGACATGAATGGTATAAAAATGTGTGGATTAGAACTGTCGATGGGAGTTGATTACTCTCTGATCGACAGGGGCGCAAAGGAGGAATTGTTGGATGTGAATGTACTTTGAAGGGCAGCAGGTGGAATGTTTGGCCGTTTCCTGGTGGAGGTAAGTGTGATCGTTTCTGGTGGGTTTAGAGAAGACTTCGACACATTTGAATACAGCGGTAGAACTGTGCGTGTTAGGAGAAAAGGCCAGTGTTTTGAGATATCATTGGAGGTCGAGTGAAGCATGGCGCACGGTGACAGTAAAAGAAACCAGGGGAATTAAAGGATTCTAGGAGAGCAGTGCCTAAATGTGGGGGTGAAGGGTGTAGCGTACGGAAGGTGTGACGTGGGAATATGAAAAAAGGTAGCTAGTTATAAAATGTAGAAGTTAAGCGGTCATAGGAGAGGAAAGGAAGGTGAACGGATGAAACTAAAGAAAAGGTAAAAGAGAAAGTGGCTCGAGGTCAAGAGAAAGGTAAGGGATCTGAAAGCAAATGAGAGATGGGATGAAAGATTACTGATGAACATCTGCTAAAACATGAAAATGTTTATAAACGAGGTGAACAGTGTGAGGAGAACAAGAAAACAGATGAGAACAACAGGCAGGAGAGTGGATGGACAAGCAGCGATGCGAGGCTTAGATGGAGTAAGCATTTTAGGCGACCGCTGAATGTGTCATGACAGGAGGTGGATGTGGTGTGTTTTGGACGAAGTGACTTGCGGAGTGAGAGAGTCATGGTGACTGTTACGGTAAAGAAAAAGAAAAAAGAGAGGAGGTAGTGAAAGCTTTACGTAAGACGAAGTGTGGCAAATCTGCCATAGCTGGAATGGATGGAACGGCAGGTCGAGCTGCTCAAGAAAGGAAGCGACAGTGGTGTTGATTGGTTACTCAGGCCGTTCGACATTTGTATGGTCAAAGGTGAGGTGCCAGGAGACTGATGAAATGCATGCATAGTGTCTTTGTATGAGACCAAGAGGGAAAGGGATAAATTTTCTGACTACTGATAAATAAGTCTATTGAGTATAACTTGCAAGGTGTATAGGAGTGGTGATCAAGGAGAAGGTGGTATGCATGGTGTACCTGACTAGGGAGAAGCATTGTGGTATTAGAAGTGGTTAAAATGTGTAAGGAACAGGTGTTTGCTGTGAGATAATTATGAGACATACCCGGAGAGAAAGACGAATTTGTATGTGACATTTATGGACCTTGAGAGAACGTATGATATGGTTGATATAGATGCCGTGTGGAAGGTACCATAAGGTGGCGAAAGAAAAGTAATAAACGTAGTGAAGATTTTATACCAGGGAAGGTAAGGCAGGTGTGTGGTTGTAGGGGAGAACGATTTCAGAATGGGTTCCCTGTGAAGGAGGGTTCTACCTTCTGGGTGTGTCGTGTCGCCTTAGTTGTTTAATTTGTTTGTAGGCTGGGTGATGAGGGAGGTAGATTCGAGGGTCTTGGAGCAAGAGGCGGATCTACAGTCTGATTGGCCTGGGAGTACGGGGCTCGGGATGCGAGTCGGTTATTGTTTGCGGATGACGCAGCTCAGGTGGCAGACTCCAGAGAGAAACTCGAGAAGCTGATGTCAGGGTTTGGAAATGTAGGTAAATTAGAGAGTTGAGAGCAGTTGTAAACTAAAGTAAGGTAATGAGGTGCAGCAGAGAGGAGGAATATGATGGTATGAGTGCGCATGTCAATGGGGAGGACATGGAGGAAGTGGTGTGTTTTAGATACTTAAGGATGCTACGGCCGCGGTTGGAACCATGGGGGCTGAAGTGATTTATGGGGTAGGAGAAGAGACTGAGGTCCTGGGCACTCGAATGAGCGTGTAGGGTAAAGATATACACACAGAGCGGGATGAATAGTCGAGTTGGCTGACCAGGATTCCAACATAAGCTTGTGTGAAGCATAGCCCGCGACGCTAGCCACTACAAAACGCGGAGGCAAAACGAGAATTATACCTGAAAGACGCTATATCTAATGCTGTTTTCCTGAGGTGCTGAACTCGTATACAAAGTAAAAGATATATGGATCGTATGACTTAATATAAAATATATAATAAAACAAAGAGAAATCTTGAATTGACAGGAGAAAAGGAAAGATCTTAAGATGAGAAGTGCTGAGGTATTTGTTGACAAGATAATTATCATCGGGAGTCTGACTCGGTCGACTGTATAAACAACAATTAACTGCGGAGTCTTGTGTGGCGTGGGGAGGTGAGGGCAGACATGACCTGGGGTAAAAACACAGGACTTCCGTCTGTGAAGGACGCCCAACACCACGCCGCCCCGCGCGCTGCGACCCGCACCTGTCCTCCCGTGGCCCATGGCAGTTTTTCTTGTCGGTGCTGCAGGTCAAGACAGTCATTGCAAATATTAGTTAATGTTGTGCGTCCTATTGTCATTCTCTCTCTCTCTCTCTCTCTCTCTCTCTCTCTCTCTCTCTCCCTGGCAGGTAGTGGGTGGTTGGCAGCCACCGAACGGGGAGGTATACATTACCTGTACTACCCCGCTTGGGTATTGCGTGGGTTAGCGTCAGCTCCAAAGCCTTCCTCCTTCAGGCCAGGTTCTGTCCTGTGTCTCTGCCCAACTCATACTTTGGGGGGCTTCTGGCGTAACACCTGACATCACGTAAGTCACACGACTCGCCCTTCGGTACAAACTTGCCCTGCCTAGTGGCGAAGACATCGACGTAAGTATTCGTTATTAAGTAATTGTTCCAGATGGAACTCCTGTCCGCTGGCTGTCCCGAGGAGTTCCCGGAAGCCTTGAGTAAGAGAGAGGAGGCGGGACGGGCGACGTGTTGCGGCGAGGAACATTGCGACGCAAGAGGCCCCTTCATGCAACGAGATCAGAGTGACCCTGTGATCCTTAGTGAAGGGGACGCACACTCTAGCCAGGAACCTTCATAAAACATATGCCTTTGTTGAGTAAGCTTGTAAGATTGTCCTGAGAGCAAGATGAAAAGTTGAGTTGGCTGACCAAGATTTGACAGTCGGGCCTACGTAAATCGTATCCCGCGTCGCTAACCTCTTCATCACGGAAGCAAAACGAGGATTATCCTCGAAGACTGATCTGATGCTGTCTTGCTGAGCTGGTGAACACATACATGAAAGATTATATGGATTGTATGGCTTAACGTCGGGCCACCAGGTACCACGGCTATGATTGTATCAGTGCTGTCACATATCGGTCAGTCTGTTGATCTTGAGGGATTTTTATCATCACTCCACTAGTTGATTCCTGTCCAAGTTACTCCTATACATGCAGAAAGGAAGACTAGTCTGTGTTGTGTAAAGAACTCAGTGTTGATACGCTGGTATGACATGTCTTTATTGAGGTCAGGTGTGGCAGCATACACAGAGGATGTGAGTTGTGCCGTGCTCCTCTGAATATACACCACTGTGGTAAAGATGTCAGGGAATCGAGGGATTTTATGTTAATCCTCGCCTTCTGATAGTCTGAAGTGTTGAGTGACATATGGGGCAATTATGTTGATAAGAATACGCAAAGGTGTTATTTGGAAGGAGTCTTTAGTATAGTGGGACATGGATGACGACTGCACAGAGCAAACACATTCGGCTCTTACAACTCCACGTAGTAAGAATTTGGTCCAGACATAAGTTAGCTATCTTGATCGAGCTTTCAACAAAGCGTATGGCCTCTCCCGGGCCACCGATACCGCAACATCAGCCTTCAGAGATTACCTTTCTCTGCATTTGTTGTGCGAGGTGAAGCTGTGGGTAGAGGGTCAGTGTGTGTGTGTGTGTGTGTGTGTGTGTGTGTGTATTTCATTGGCCTGACTTGGTGTACCGACTGTATTTGCCTGCCATATTTTTTGGAGTTGTGTGTGTATGCTCTTCTCTGTGTTGTGTGAGAGACAGTTCGGGGGGGTAAGTCCTTGCAGTGTCTACTTGTATATACATCTTTCTATCTGTATGGGTGTGTGCACGTGTGTCACAAGGTCTCCCTACAAACATGCCTTGTGTCTATGGTTAAGTATCTCCGTGCGACTGGTATACCGTAGTATAAACTGAACTACCGCGTGGAGGCATCCTCAGCAAACCAAGACCATAAGGAATGTTTCACCATAGTTTCAAGAGGTCTGAAGGTGGGAGGAGTGACAACTGAAACCTTTAAGCCTCTGATTTTTTTTTTTTCCTGTTTTTGTGCTGGTTTGATGGGGAGGATGATTTCATACGTTATGTATGTGAGTTTACTGGGAACGTTAGTTCTGACGCTGTGGAACTGTGTGTGGAAGTTTGCGTGTGGAGCGGATTTTACGTCTGTATGGAGAGAGCGAGTCCATTGGCGCTTATGTTATGGATGTGTATGTGTGTGTGTGTGTGGAAGGTGGATGTAGGATGTAGCTGGGTCGAGTGTAAGAACCTGCTGGAGACGCGAGTGCTTGAAATGGATTTTTTTATTATCTTCGAGGACTTTAAGTATTCAACCCTAATCAAAGTTTGATGTTTAAGAGTATACAAAAGCTTAGGCTCTTGAATGTTTTGGATCAATTCAAGGTGCTGTAAACATGATCTGCATTAGATTTTGAAAACCACGACCAAAGAAATTTCTGGTATACATAATGGCGTTATACATTATCTTTATACCTAGGAAAGCTTAATAGAAATTAGCTTTTGATATAGGAGATGGGTGCAAAACTAACACAGGCATTAGAGCGATACGATAACTTGTACACTTAGAAAAGTGTAAGCACCAGTGGAGGGTTGAACTGGAGTTGCAGGTTAGGTACTAAAGGCGAAGCACGGGGCGTATGTACAGTACACATATAAGGGGAGACGGGCGGGCTTTCATTGGTGTGGAAAGGAAGTTACAGTGGTGGGTGACTGGTGTCGAGGTGCGACATGTTGCTTGTGGCTAATGGGACGGATAAATGTGGCAGCCATCCAGGGTTGTGGTTGGAGCGGTGTGTGTGTGTGTGTGTGTAAAGGAAGGGATAATGAGCGTACATAAAACGAGAAATGAAAGTATACCTGCGCCGTCATAAGTAAAACGAGGGATGTAAGAAAATACTTGCACTTATGATTTAGCGAACACATAAATTGAAAATATATAAATGGACTGGGTTAGGAATGGCCTGAATAATGATGGGGATGGACAAGGCTCCTATGTCCAGGTACGCGATTGTGTCGTAATGGGAAGGCATACTTTGCCAGCACACCTGTTGCATATTGCTAAACTCCTATTGAGTAAAGCGGTACGGCCCCTTAGCACGATGATAGGGCCCTTAAACACGACGGTACGACTCTTGGAGCACGTTTACACGAGTCTAGAGTACGATGGCACGACTTCAGGGGCGCGACTTACGACCCTTGAGTATAATGGCCTTGCCTTTTGCCTTCAGGTTAAAGGAGCAGTCCATCATACCAAGACTCGTGTTCAGTACTCCGAGAAGTCGCACCTAGCACGATCTACCACCGTGCTCAAGGTGTCTTATCACCGTGCTCGCTGGGTTGTCCCGTCAAGCTCAAGGGATGCCCCGTGTTGGAGCTCCGTGGCTCAACCATCAAGGGGAAGAGAGACTGCGTACTCTTTCTCAGCCCTGGCGAGTACGTGCAAAGATCCCTGAATCGTTTATGTCTATATCGTGACACTTGGATCCCTTTCAAGAGGAAGAGGATCCTGTGTCATTTATAAACAGGTTATAAACACGTGAATAAATTCTTCTCACAAGGCTCATGCATCATGAAGAGGCGACATTAACAGGCGCTTCCCTCTGTCTTCCGATCTCTGAGACAAGATAAAGTTGCTTGGCGTTTCGCAGTCGTATGAATCAAGATATTACAAGCAGCAGAGGGGTGCAGCAGACACCATCAGAGAGGTGCGACAGACGCCACAGTGTTGATGGGTTGTGCAGGTCTGGTCCCGTCGTTGTGATGGGTGGTGCAGATGTGGTACTGTGGCAGCGCTAGTTGGTGCAAGTGTGGTACTGTAGCAGTGGTGACTAAGGAAAGGGTGGAAGTGGTGGTGCTTAGTGACGCGTGATGAATGATAGTCTGGTATTGTGGCGGTCAGCAATGATTGGTGAATGTCTGGTGAATGTCTGGTACTTTGATGATGCATGATTGTGGATTGTGACGGGTGATGAAGCTCTTGTATCTGTGTGGTAGTGAGTGATGGATGATAGGGGTCCGTTACTGTCGTGGGGTGGTTTAGTGTTTGGTCTTGCGGTGGCATGTGTGGTATGAATTGTGATAATCGGCTGTTTTTTGGAGAAACTGAAGGCAGTGACTGAAAATAATCTGGAAAATAGAAATAAAAGCAATATTAATGGCGAGGCAGTGAAAAAGCAGAGGGTAAAACAGAAATATATTACAGAAATACAGGTGTGGCAAGTCTGCTGACTGTTGGAAAAAGTCCGAGTTTCCATCCGTCTGTTGCGGTTACCATTGTGCCGAGCTGTAATTTGGGGACGAGGTATCTTACGTGGTAGGAGGTGAAGGTGGCGATCATCGTGCTATAGCTTCATCCCACACTCTCAGACGAGGTCCAAGTGATGACTGAAGAGAGTTAGGATGACTGCTGTGTTGAACGTCTTATAGGTGGTGTAGCAAGGACAGAGAATTAATTGTTCTGCCTATCCTTTTCTTTCGTCTTTTCTATTAGCCCTTGTTGTGCGGTGCGTGAGAAGGCAGACAAGGTGGACGAGATGTAGGTGACTTTGGGAAATATATAAGCTGTGTAGATGGTTTTGAGATCAGATCTAAGGAGGCTAGATGTCCTAGATCGTTACAGAATGTAGAAAACTTGATGAAACATAACGTGTTTCATCTAGCTTAGTATACCAAGAAGCTTATTTAACTAAGCAGCCTGGAGAAAGCAGAGGATTGGATACGGTCGAAAGCCTGGCTAAAATGCATGACTATTGTCTTGGTCGGGCCGACGGTAACGTGATTGATGATGGTCCAGTTCTGCAGGCTGTTCAAGGGTAAGCCGTGGGGCGATGGAGAACTGTCATGGCAATACCAGTGGGAGAGTCGTCGACGTATTTCTCTCGAGCAGATGCGTCCATCAGGCATCATTTATAAGGATTAGGTAACACAAGGTTCTCACCTTTGTGAACTATGGGATGATGCGCAGGTTAAAAGGACTGGTAGGTAGAGATGGCCCCCTCGGAAGCGTACGGCCTAACGACGCTCACTGGAGAAGGCTGCAAGACGCTCAAAGAAACTACAGAGCCCAAGGATAGTGATTTTGATATGATGATTGTGTTATGGTTGATTGATCTGAAAGCTTTGGTGAAGTGAACGAAGGTGAGAGCCATAAGTTGGCCTTGCGTCTCCCAAGGTTGCGGTATAGTCTGTGAAGCTGATGAGGCATCGATTGGCAAAGGACGTCTCCTTACCAACAGACTGTTCAGAGTCTACGAAACTTGCAACACCTGTGTGAATCGAACTATAATTGAGCAAGCTGAGGGTTTTGGGTGATGGCGATGGGTCGTGACTCATAAAGAGACTGGGTGGACTGTGGTCTGGCAGCCGTAGCCAGGATTCGAACCCGACCCCGGTTGGTCCTTGAGTACATCATGGTCAGCAACGCCAAGAGCTTCACTACAGAGGTCTACAGTCGTTGTTCACACACTTTCCTTGGATACCGATGCGATAATACCAATGTATTTGCGTCGTTTATTATCGCCTTTCATTTCCGTCACCTTACTCTTCCACCATTTCTTTCCTCTTTCTTTTCCATCATTTCCTTCCTCTCGTCTTCCATTTCCTTCCCCTTTCTTCTATCATTTCACTCCCTCCTCTCTCTCTCTCTCTCCTTTCATTTCCCCATCTTTCTCTTCATTCACTTCCTCTTTCTCTCTCTCTCTCTCTCTCTCTCTCATCTCACTTCACTCCTGATTCTCTTCTTTCATTTCCCTTCTCTCTATCTCTTGTCTTTCTAAGCTTTTCCTAAGCACATGCTGTCGGGGTAAGGTCGGCGCGCCCTGGTTGTTGGGTATCTCGTTATCAGCGACGACTTTCCAAATGTTTACTCGAAAACATATTTCATTTTGATTTACGAGGCTGTTTTGTACCGGAGATTTACAGGCTGCTTGTTGTTAAGTATGTCTAGGGTGCGAAGCCTCCTCCTCTCCCTCCCCGTTTTGTGTGTGTATGTGTGTGTGGGGATGTGGCAGGAGTATTTGGCTGCGGTAATTTGAAGTCAGTTTTATGTTCGGGATACAACACAGTCTGCTTTATCTTCTGTGTTTTCAGTCCACGACACAGCAGAGCATCGCTTCAACTCTTGTGTTCTCAGCCCAAGACACAGCACTACACCATCTTTCGTGATCTCAACACAAGGATTTGCTTCAACCTTTGTGCTTTCACTTCAAAACGCAGTCGGCCACATCTCTTGTGTCCTAAGCTTAGGACACACAACGCTGCTTTGTCTTTTGCGTTATCAGCTCACTACATCAGGCAGTCTGCTTTTCATTTAGTGTTTCCAGCTTACGACACAACACAGTATGCTTTACATTGTGTTCTTAAGACGAAGCAGTTGCTTCATCTTTGGTGATCTTAGCTCACGACACAAATTAGTAGTCTGCTTCATCTATTGTGTTCTCATCTTACAACCAAATCTATATCACGTATTGTGTTATTAGCTTCTGATACAGCACAATATTCATCTTTATTTAGGCTTAATGCGGTATGTCGTAAGATCACAGCACGTTTGACGCAAGATTACATCACATGTGTCGTAAGGTCACAGCACATATGACGCAAATTTACACCGTAAGATCATAGTACAAATGTTGCAAGGTTACACAGCAAGTGTTGTGGGGTGACAGCACGTGTGTCGTAAGATCACAACATGTGTGTCGTAACATTTCTGTGATTTTGTGCAAAGATGGGGCAACGACGTTATAACTGCTGTCTATCATGTGTTTGTGAAATTATTATTACTTTGAAGCGCTACAGAGTTTGGAAAAACGTGGTATTGATAGATAGAAAGATCAAGAGATAGATAGATAGATAGATAGATAGAGAGAGAGAGAGAGAGAGAGAGAGAGAGAGAGAGAGAGAGAGA
>JAYMFT010120779.1:0-13262 GCA_038088735.1 Panulirus argus | reverse complement strand
GGGTTTTTTTTTTTTTTTTTTTTTTTTTTTTTTTTTTTTTTTTTTTACAATCCCCAAATATATATGAGTTAGTTCATTCTGTGTGCACTCTGCAATCACTCCAACATGTACACACACTGTTTCACCATATCACAAGATCCTCTCATGCCCACAATGAAGTCAGTGAACATTTACTACTCAACTGCCCTGAAATCTCCCCACATAGACAAACACAATCACCAAACTTGAATATATTTCGCTCAGTAGTAGGAACAAGGTAGACTATTTTGAAGCAAGAAGTTTTTTAACAAAACTGAACTTTATTTCATCTACCAATGATAACAGAGCCTTGCCCAAGGTGACTTTTCACTCATTATGTACCCTCAAGCTGAGGATGTGGTTTCATTGTAGTATACTTTGCTAATGTAGGAAACAGCGATCAAGTATGGTTGAGAAGGGTGTGTTCAAATGGTTTGAACATATGGAAAGAATGAGTGAGGATACTTAACAAAGAGGATACATGTGTCAAGTGGAGGGGACAAGGAGAAAGGGGAGACAGAACTGGATATAGAATGATGCAGTAAATATGATTTTAAGTGCTTGGGGCCTGAATGTGCAGGAGGGTGAAGGGTGTGCACAGGGTAGTGGAATATACATATATATATAAATGTACAAAAAACCTTCATAACTTGACAGTCAATAGTTCACAATCTGCATTAATTTGGCATAGCTCTAACCACCCATTAATGGGAAATACACAACAATGCAATGATGAGAGAATGGCCTCATCAATTACCATGCAGCTCACACCATGGGTGTATTGGGGTGTGCTGTATGCTGGTGCTTTGTCCAGTCATTCTGCAGTCTCATGGTTTGCTGATATTACAAGCTTACTTTGTCTTTAAAGACAAGCTACACAGGTCCCTTAAGCTGAGCATCAAAGGAAAGTTGACAGTGCTCAACTACATGGATGATGATGCCTCCATGCATATTAATGAAAAGTGATGTACAGAGGTCCCTTCCCAACTGTGGAGATACATTCCTGGAAAACCCTGTCGTTGGCAAAACCAGCAAGGTGCTAGCATTATAGAAAATATGGACTTTGGGGAAGTGATACTGAGAGACATACTGTAAGTCCTATTATGAGCACTTCAGAATTAAAACTCAGCATTTCATGCCTCAGAAACAAAATGCTTATTCTACAGAAGTATAAAAAACTAATGTACAAAACTGTACTGAAAAGAAATGAAGATTTAATACTGTATAGAAAGATGGCAATACATCACCCCTGATGCTCTGAGTTTACCCTCTGGGCTCCTACAAGCAGCCAGCAAGCTATGGCACACAAAAGGCTGCCTCATTCTTCTTTATGGCTCATACTGTTGACTCATTAACATTAAAGTGCCCTAACAAATGCTGCAGTATCACCATGTGTAAGGCAATCACATAAGTCCTCTGTTTGTTCTAAGACAACACTTTTTTTTGCATTCTTTGGGGAAGCACAACTCACATCACTAGCTTTATGCTTGAAGGTCATACTTAAGAGGACAAAGTACAGTAATTCTTCAAATAAAACATGCTCAGTTAAGTCACTTTTGCTATCAAGCTGTAAATGTGTAGGAACTCTTTTCAAGAAACACTCCATCTCACTGGTAATGCACAGTTAGGATGTATGGCATTTTCTTTTCAAGAAACACTCCATCTCACTGTTAATGCACAGTTAGGATGCATGGCGTTTTTCCGTCAATTTCTGTTTAGTTTAACCACTGATGTCATGATCAGACTGTCTCAAAATCTTAATCACTCATTTAAGCCCATAATTTGAAGAACAGGAGAATAGAGTGATGATGTACAGAGAAAATCTACATACCCAAAAAGTGTTAGGTTTGATGTGACTGAATGCTAGGAACATGACGAAAGAAAGGAAAACATCAGCACTTAAAATTAACCAAAAAAACACAAGAATAACACAGTTTACAGCATCAGGGCTCCCAAAGTCATATCAATGTGAGTTACCAAAGCAATGTTAGTTATAAATAAAAAAAAAAAAAATATATAGTCAAAGAAAAAACTTGAATATTTCACCCTCGTGCTGTCATGAGATTGGTCTCCTCCAAACCAAAATATTGCTTAAGTACTAAAAGGGAGCATGAAGAAGAAAAAACAACCAAGAACAAGAAACATGTAATCTAGTTTAAATTTATCCAAAGAGAAATTAAAACCTTTTTGTTGAAACGAATGGTAAGGTAATTAGTTTTCTGTTCGCTATGACCACAAGTCCTTTATTTCTCCTTGGTAAGTTGAGAAATATATTGTCTGCTTCTTGTTTTAATAATTCTAATATATTTTTTCCCCCCCAGTTTAATGTTTTGTTTTCTAAGATGTATTTCAGTGTTAAGGAGACCAAGCTGGTAAAACAACTAACGTGAAATAATGTTTTTCTTTGACTGGCCATGAATCTTCTAATTCATGTCAACATCATTCTACCAGTTTATTTGTACACATCTTGGGCAATCTGGATGATATACTTTTTTTTCTTGTTACACTGGCAGCTTGACTCAAGGACAAAAGTCCACATCAAGGCCAGGCCTTAACTGAAATAAAAAGAGGTTAATGAAAGAGAGAAAAAAAAAAGAGAAAAGGTATTTACAAATTTTGCATGTGAAAAACCTGTCTATTAGTAAGCAAAGATCATAGTTAATGAAAAAGGCATGAGAGGGAAGAGTTCCAAAGCCCATCCATGAGTTGCCAACAGCCACACAGTAATCAAATGATGCAGCAGCTTGCCAAGATTGTGTGATCTAGCTTGTGGTGGGAGCACACATACAGCTAGTTCTTCGGAGCAAAAACCAAAGCAATACCTATAGATGGGGAAAGTGAACCAACATTGTGGTGTTGGGCAAGTAGGTCAAGTTTTAAAGTTAGCCTGAGAGAGAGTTGATAAGTTGGACTGCTTTCAACTTGCCTGTCAAGTAAGGATGCAGGGTTAGAACCAACCCAGATAAGAGAACAGTACTCTTCATGAGGATGGATCAATCCTTTGTATAAATGGAGTAACTGTTCAAAAGAAAATAAATTTGAACATCTAAACAGGACTCTCAGTTTCTTAGAGGAAGACTTACCTATTTCTGTAATGTGAGGTTTCTAAGACAGAGTGGATATTACAGTAATATCAAGTAGGTTCATTAAGTCAAGGGGTAAATTACAGATCCATCATAAGAGAGAGGAAATGGGCAGAAACTATGTTCTTGAGGCATTAAACTTAACCAGATTTTGTCTACCCCACTAAGATATCCTCTCTAAATCTGAGTTCACAGAGGAGGTGGTGTTGAAACGAAATGCAGATCGAGTGGGAACAGAAGGAGCATATATGAAGGACGTTAAGGAATTAAGGGTTCAGTCATCAGCAAATGAGTGCATTTGGTTATAAGTAAAGGAATGGAAATTGCTGATAAAAAGGAGTAAAACTGTAGGAGACATGACAGAACCTTGAGGGACACTACTGTTGATTCAGAAAGGGGGGAGAGGCTGATCCATCAACAACTATGGAGATAGAATGGCCAGAGAGGAAGCTAGATATGAGGGAGTAAAGTGAAGAAGCTGAGCTTAGAGATGAGACCCCGAGGCCACAACCTGTCAAAAGCTTTGGATATATCAAGGGCAACTACAAAGGATTCCCCAGAATCTTTCAGGGATGATGTCCATATATTAGTACGATAGGAAAGACTATCATCAATGGATCTTGCCTTATGGAAGCCATAATGGCAATCAGAGGGAAGACTGATTTCCAACAAGTCTGAGGATATGGAAGTTGAGGAAGAATTCAAAGACTTTGGAAACAGTAGATGTCAGAGCAACAGGACAACAGTGAGAGGGGTTAGAACAGTCAACCTTCTTGGGGATGGGATGTTCCAATGCATGTTTCTAAAACGAAAGAAAAGTTCTAGTTTTTAAACACGATGGAAGAGATGAGCGAGCACAGGTACAAGTTCGGAGGCATAGTCTTTCAGTCTATGGGCATTGATGCCACCAGGATCATAAGCCTTGCTTGTGTCCAAAGAGAGAAACACTTCGGACACTTCGAAAAGAAATTAAGGAGAGGGACATAGGATTAGTAAAAGGAACATCAGGAGGAGAAGGAATGTTTGACTCATCAAAGGTAGAGTTGGAGGAGAAATGAGAGTCAAAGAGAGTTGCTTTGTCTCTGGGAGAGACAGCTGTAGTGTTGTCAGAAAGGAAAAGTGAAGGAAAGGTAGAGCAGCAAAAGTAGTTAATGATACCCTTAACTAAAGACCAGAAAGACCTATCATTGGATAGATGAAAGTTTATCACACACTCTGAATAAAGAAACAATTTGCCACACAGGTAACATACTTGCAACAATTATGGGCAGTAATAAATGCAGAATGGGAGTCAGAGAAAAGAGAGTTTTTCCAAGACTGATATGCCTGATCCTTTGCCTGAACAGCCTCAGAATAGGAAAGGTTAAACCATGGATTGGAGGAAGTAGTCATCTTGGATAAAAAAGGGATAAATACTTCCATTCCCACTAAAATAACTCTTTAATGCATTTGGTGGAGATAGAAGCACCATCACATAAGATACAGTCATTTACCCAGGGGAAAATCAGCTTTGATGAAGTGCCGATATTTATGTTTAGATGAGGCTGCAGGAGGGAGAGGTGCCATTTAAATAGATACATTTATAAGAGTGGTCAGACGAACATATTGGGGGCAAGACAGTGTAGCTAGTTACAGCAGATCCAGAATATTTGGAGAGTGGTCACAGCAGTCAGGGATATGTGTGGGGTGGGTGATACACTGTTTTCTGGTATATCTCAGCTACATTTAGGTGCTGATGTCTACCATTCTTTCACCAGTAGTCTGGAGCCTGATTCCTTACACACTTTTACACAATCCTACAACTCCTGCTTCAGCAGCAATGCTACCCCTTCCCTAGCTTTCACCCTTACACCAACCATTACTTTACTCCCAAGACATTTCTGAATAATTTTTTCCCTTTACCCTTGAGTTTTGTTTCACTCAGAGCCAGAATATCCTGGTTCTTCACCAGAAACATACCACTAATCACTCTCTTCTCATCTAGGTTGCATCCACACACATTCTGACATCCCAGCCTGAGCCTGAGCCTTTTTTCATAATTGAGAACTAGTGGCAGGAAGAGACAAAGCAAGGCCACATTTGCTCACATCCATTTGCTAATTATCATGTTCATTGCATTGAAACCAGAACCAGGCCCCACATTCCCTTCCATAGTTTCCCGAGGCTGCTTCACATGACCTGGTCCAGTCTTATCGACAGCATGTCAACCCTGTATACTACATCATTCCAATTCACCCTATTCTGTGCATGCCTTTTACCCTCTTGCATGTTCAGGCTGCAATCACGAAAATAATTTTCATTCCATCCTTCTATCCCCTATCAGGTCTCCCCATTCTCCCTGTCCCCTCCAGTTTTGATTCATATAATGTCTTTGTTAACCTTTCCACACTCACTCTCTCCATATGTCCAAACCATTCCAGCACACCCTCTCCAGCTCTAATCTCAACTGCAATCTTTTTATTACCACACCTCTCTCTCTTACCCTTTTATTAATTACTTGATCAAACCACCTCACACCTCATACTGTCCTCAAACATTTTATTCCAACACATCCACCCTCCTCCACACATTTTAATCAATAGCCTATGCCTTGCATCTATACAATGATGTTAGAACCAATAAACTTTCAAACATACCTATTTTTACCCAACCAGCAAATAACCTCTCTTTTTTTTTTACCCAACCAGATAACAACCTCTCTCTCCACACACTTCGGTTTTCATGGTTCCATTTGCTGCTTTGTCCACTCCCAAATATCTAAAACACTGAAATTCCTCAAAAATTTTCTCCAGTCAAACTCACACCCCAACTAACCTCTCCCTCTACTCTGCTAAACCTAAAAACTTTGCTTTTATTCTGTCTCTCTCCCCCCCTTTTTTTTAAAGCTAAGATAGCATGGGCAACTAAGGCCCTAATCAAGGCCATCCCATTTTACCAATCTACACCTAAGGGTGCAAGAACAGCTGGGTTAACTGTGGACTGACTGCTGCAACACAGATTCAAACCTTGTGACCCTGGGCAGCCCATGAATACATCAGGGTCAGGAGCACTAACAGTGACACCACTGATGTCCATTTATCCTCAACTTCCTCCTCTCAAATATTCTTCTAAACTCAGTCACCAACTTGTGAATTTTCTCAACAAAGAACAACTGACTCACTTCCTAGGTCCCTTCATCCCCAACAGACCGCATACTCACCCAGCTCTCCAAGATTCTCCTATTTATGACCCTCATCACCCCATCCGTGAACAAATGAAACACCCATGGTAACATCATACATCCCTCCCACAGACCAACCATTACTTGGAACCACTCACTATCCTCTCTTCCTACTCATACACATACCATAGACCCTTAATAAAAACTTCTTATTGCTTCTTGCAGCTTTCCTCCCATGCCATATATTCATAAGACCTTCCAGAAGGCATCTCTATCAACCCTATTGTATACTTTCTCCACATACAAAATGCCAGATACAAATCCTTCTGTTTCTCTAAGTATTATTCTTTAAAGTAAACTCCAGATCCAAACATCCTCTACCACTCCTGAAGCCATATTGTTCCTCTGATGCCACCTGTCTTTTCTTTCTTCTTATCTTAGTACATCTACACACATTCAGACACACTAGCTTGAGCCTTTGAGGAGGATGAACACTCCCCGCTTGGCTCATTCTTTAGTTTCATCTTTCATAAACTGAAATACTTGAAGGATAGGATTTCCAGACCCCCGCTCCCACCTCCTATTCTCACCTTCTATGACACATATAGTGCCATTGTATAAAAGCAAAGGGGATAAAGCTGAGTATTCTAACTAAAGAGATATAAATTTGTTAAGTATACCTGGTATGTTGTATGGAAGGGTATTGACTGAGTGGGTGAAGGCATGCACAGAGCATCAGATGGGGGAGAAGCGTGGTTTCAGAAGTGGTAGAGGATGTATGGATCAGGTGTTTGCTTTGAAGAATGTTTGTGAAAATACTTATAAAAAAACTGGATTTCTATATGGCATTTATGGATCTGGAGAAGGCATATGATAGGGTTGATAGAGATGATTCATGGAAGGTCTTAAGAACATATGGTGTGGGAGGTAAGCTGCTTGAAGCAGTGAGAAGTTTTCATCAAGGGGGTAAGTCGTGTACAAGTTAGAACAGAGGAGAGTGAATGGTTCAAAGTGAAGGTTGGTCTGTGGCAGGGGTGTGTGCTGTCACCACGGCTGTTTAATATGTTTGTGTGTAAGGTGGTAAGGGAAATAAGTGCAAGAGCCTTAGAAAGAGGGGTGAGTATGTAGTCTCTCTGAGATGAGAGGGCCTTGGAAGTGAGTCATTTGTTGTTCGTTGATGATACAACACTGATGGCTGATTTGAGTGAGAAACTGCAGAAGTTGGTGACTGAGTTTTGAAGAGTATGTGAAAGGCAAAAGTTGAGAGTAAATGTGAATAAAAGTAAGGTTATTGGGTTCAGCAGGTTTGAAGGAGAAGTTAGTTGGGATGTAAGTTTGAATGGAGGAAAATTGGAGGAAGTGAAGTGTTTTAGATATATGGGAGTGGACTTAGCAGCGAATGGAATCATGGAACTGGCAATGAGTCGTTGGGTGGGGGAGCAGGCAAAGGTTCTGGGAGTGATGAAGAATGTGTGGAAAGAGAGAGCATTATCTTTGGGGGGGCAAAAATGGGTATGTTGAAGGAATAGTAGTTCCAACAATTTTATATGGGTGTGAAACATGGGCCAATGATAGGGTTGTGCAGAAGGGCTATAGAAAGAGTTGTGCAGAGAAGGGTGAATGTCTTGGAAATGAAATATCTGAGGATAATACGTGGTGTTAGGTGGTTTGATCGAGTAAGTAATGAGAGGGTAAGAGAGATGTGCAGAAATAATAAGAGTGTGGTTAAGAGAGCAGAAGAAGCTGTGTTGAAATGGTTTGGAAATATGGAGAGAATAAATGAGGAAAAGTAGACAAAGAGGATATATATGTCAGAAGTGGAGAGAATAAGGAGAACCAGGAGACCAAGTTGGAGATGTAAGGATGAAGTGAAGAAGATTTTGAGTCATCAGGGGCTGAACATGCAGGAGGGTGAAGGGCATGCACGGAATAGAGTGAATTGGAATGATGTGGTATACTAAGGTCGATGTACTATCAATAGACTGAACCAGGGCATGTGAAACATCCGAGGTAAACCATGGAAAGGTCTGTGGGGCCTGGGTGTGGAAAAGGGGCTGTGATTTCTGTGCATTACACATGACAGCTAGAGAGCGAGTGTAAGCAGATGTGGCCATTCTTCATCTGTTTCCTGGCACTACCACGCTGATGTGGTGAGCAGTGATTGGATGTGGAAGAAAAGAAAATGAGAAAGTTATCTTTTTCCTTTTCCGTCATGCATTTGCTTTGTTTCCTATGGGACAGGGTGGTATTAGGAAAGGATGAAGACAAGCAAGTATGAATATGTACACGTGAATGTATGTATACGTATGTATGTATGTATATGTACAAGTATGTGTGTATATGTATATATATGTGTATATGAATGGATGTGTCCTTCTTCATCTGTTGCCTGGCATTTACTCTCTCAGACAGGAAATGGCAATCAAGCATGAAATATTATATAAATATATACATATAAATTCTGGTTTCTATACTTGATCACCATTTCCCATGTCAGTAAGGTAGAACCAGGAACAAACAAAGAAAGGTAGCATCAGCTCACACCCATTCTCTAGCTACCATGTGTAATGCACTGAAACCACAGCTCCCTATCCACAACCAGGGTCCATAGATCTTTCAAAGGTTTACCCCAGATGCTTCAATTGCCCTGGTTCAATCCAGTGATAACATGTCGACCTCTGTATACCACATCATTCCAGTTCACTCTCTCCCATGCATGCCTTTCAACCTTCTGCATGTTCAGGCCCAAATCTCCATCTCCAATTTGGTCTCCTTGTTCCCTCCACTTCTGACACATATATCCTCTTTGTCCAACTTTCTTCACTCATTCTCTCTATATAAGTGTTACTGGAGCTGCCTACATATCTAAAGTATATATGTGCAAATGAAATAATTTGTCTATGGCCAAATAATGAGGACCCTGAAGAGTTTCTAATAAACCTAAACAGTTTTGTTCCCAGCATAAAATATATGGAAAAGTGAAGCGATAACTCTAACATTTAATTAGCAGATTAGAATACAGGTTTCTATCTATCTTTCTATATCTCTGATGCCCGTTCCCTGTGGTAACTCCCATTAAGATATGGCCATGGCAGTAGAGTCTCCATTTATCTGTCCTTACATGCCTCCCTCACATACCCCATTCAATGCAGTCTTCCACTATTTCTCTCCCTCCAGTATTCTTCCACCCTATCTGCCAATGTCACAGGTGGTCTTCCACTCACACCAACCCCTTTAATTGTACTATCATACACTTTCCTTGTAATTCCCAGTCTTGCATTCTTTCCACATGTCCAAATCACCTCAAAGTATTACATTTTCCTCATTCTACCACAATTCCCACCCTTTGCATTCCCTGCCTTACCACATCTCTCATACACCCTTTCATTTCTTCCTTCATTCCTTCCAGTCTTACCACATGCTCTTCTCAAATAGCTCATTTTCACTGCCTGGATTCTTAACCTCTGTGCCTCATTCCATGTCCATGTTTTGGCTGCATAGTTTAGGGTTGGGAGGACTATGCTGTCTCTTAATCCTCTCTTCACTTCCATACTTACACCTCTACCCTTCATTATTCTAATAAGGGACCTAATGACTCTCTACCCTGTACCGCTCTCTCCCTTATCTCTCCTTCCATATCACAACACTTACCCAAGCTCCTAGATACTTAAATTCTCTCACTTCTTCCAATCTTTTTCCCTCCATACCCACAGCACAATTTGGTACACTTTCTTCTTTCACTCTATATGGTTTTACAAAATCTATACTTTCACTCTTGTTTCCTTTCAAATGCCATTACTTTACTTTTTCTGGCATTTACCTTCATTTGCCTATGCTTACATACATCATGAAACACACTTACAACCTTCTGCAACTCCACTCTCCACACACGACACAGTATCATCCGAAAACAGGCTTGTCACTAGCCACCGCATCTCACCGCCACACTCCATCTCAGTACTCCTTTTCCCTAGTTTTGCTTTCATCTCTCTTACCTGTGTATCCATATATATATATTAAGTCACAGTGACATCACACAGCCCTGCCTCACACCTACATGTATCCCAAAACTTTCATGCAGCTTTCCATACACTCTTACACATGCATTTGCTCCTCTATAGAAGGCTTTCACACCATCGAACACTTGTCCCCCATACCATATATCCTCAACACATCCCGCAAAGCAATCCACTCAACTCTGTCATACACTTTCTCCAGATCCATAAGAGCTGCATACAACTTCTTACCTTTCGCTAAATCTTTTCACGGTCATCTCTACTACAAAAATCCGATCCACACATTCCCTACCTTTCCTAAAACCCCCTTGCTCTTCACTTATTCTGCATTCATTCACTTCCATCACTCTGTCAATTAATATTCTTGCATACACTTTTTCTGCTATACTTAACAGACTTATTCCCCTATAATTGCTACATATATCCTTAGCACCTTTTCCTTTGAACAAAGGAACAATAATAGCTTTCACCCAATTCTCAGGCAAAACCTTCTGTTTCCATGCTATATTGCTAAATTACTTATAAGATGCATCCACTCTGTCACACTGTCTTCTCCATGCTTCAGCATTTCAGCTGTAATCCCATCCACTTCAGGTGCCTTTTTTTACATTCAGTTTCATTATTGCCCTTCTTATCTCCCTTTTTGCTATAGGCCCTTGCACTTGTGTCCTCTTCCTTCCATCCTCCATACCCATGCATGTAACAAATGCTGCCTCCTCTTCTCCCACATCCATCAGTTCTTCAAAATACTCTTTGCATCTTCCTTTCACTTCCTCCTTTTGATTCAGCAATTCCCCTTCCCTACTTCTCACATCAACATTTCCACTCTTACATTCACATCTTTCCTTTTTCACCTTCCAGTATAGTTTCTTATTATCCCGAAACTTTCCACTTAACTTCCTTCCAAAATCTTCATCTACTCTTTTGTTGCCTTCCTCTATCAGCTTCTTAAAATCCCCTTTCATATTTTGTATTCTCCCTCCTCTTTTACTGAACTTCCACTGATACATTTTTATTGAGCAATCTACCATATACCTTTTTCTTCTCTTCCACAGCATTTCTAATCTCTTCTATCCACCATGCGTTGCCCTTTTAATTCCTGTATCTTACTAACTTGTATCCAACTAATGATTCTACAACATTTAACAGCATGTCTATAAACATTTTAAACACCTCATTCACACATGACTGCATTCCTACATTCAGTGCACTTCCATTTAAGCTCTCAGCTGCCTTCCTTTCATACTTCTCCCTGCATTTTTTCCGATTCATCGTCTGCTTTGTCAACACTTTTACCTCCCCATTCTTCTTTACATTATACCTCCACTTATCCCTGATCCTCATCCCCACAAGAACTGCGAAATGGTCAGTATCCAAAGAATCCTCTCATGACTCAAACACCTACCATGGCCTTTCTCAATCTTTCATCCAATGCCACATAGTCAGCCAAAGCCTTCTGCTCTTCTCTTCCATCATTCCTCATCCAAGTATATCTATAGATTATCTTGTGCTGAAAAAGGTGTTTGCAAGGAATATACCCCTCTCAGCACAAATATCCACAAGATAACTTCCATTCTCAATTACTCCAGATACTCCTCATTCACCAACTATCTCACCAATTTCATCACATCCCACTTTCGCATTCAAATCACCCAATACGACCAGGTTTCTCTCGTTCTCAAAACCATTTATACAATCATTCAAATTTCTCCAGAAAAGCTTCATTTTATCCTTATCTCATACAGTCTTCATGTTCATAGGCACATATACACATAGCCATGCATACTTCACAATCCCAATCTTTCCTTTCACCCAAACTATTTATGATCCATTCCATTCCAGCACTTCATTAGTTGTCAAGTTGCACTCCTCTGACTCACGTAGATGTCTTTTCTTTCTGCCTCACCTACATATGGAATGCTGGAATTCTCTCCATAATCATATAGGTTTAAGTTCTGTTTATGTAGAAAACTCATATATGTAAGTGGATATATATACACTGTTTCTCAAATCATCATGAACCCATTAAACTGTCAGTTTTTTCAGAAGCATTTCTGAAAGCATAAAAAATATGTGATTTAGAATATACAAATGAAGAATTTTTGTACATAAAGAATGTTGCCAATGATATGTGATATTCAGAAAACTCTACTGATAACTGGTAGGTAGTAGTTGGTAGGCAGCCAACAACCAGGGAGGTATATTACTGGTACTACCTGCATGGGTATCGGGAGGGTTAGTGATGGCTGCATAGTGAGCCAGCACTTCATTAGTTGTCAAGTTGCACTCCTCTGACTCAGGTAGCTGTCTTTTCTTTCTGCTTCACCTACACATGGAATGCTGGCATTCTCTACATAATCAGCAATTCTCCTTGTCATACATAACACTTGACAACACAACTCACTCTTCGTAACAACAGATTTTTCCAGTGATGAGTACTGTGCTAGCCCTGCTTTTTGGCAAAATGGTAAGAGCAATAGATAGAAGTAGTAAGTAGGAACACTGTACAGGAGCAATGGGTAAGAGCATTAGGTAGAAGAAGTAATAGGTAGGAACATTAAGTAGTAGTAGTCTTTAAGAACATTAGGGAAGCCTCTGAACACTGCAATTAGAGTTGCCCCCTGTCAGTGGCTTATTAAGGATTAGGCACTAAAAGCTTAAAATTGGCACTGGAGTTCACCAGCTGTGGAGACTCTTTAGCAATGGCCCTTCCCTTTAGGGAGTTCCTGAAGAGATCAGGCATCAGAGATAGACAGACTGCATGGTATAAAGAAAAGTCATTCTACAGCACATCCATCAGAATAAGAGCATTTGAAAGACTCTATGACTTCCATACCACCACTGAGTGTGAGCAAATGTGGCCGTTTTCTCTGTCTCCTGGCGATACCTCGCTGGCGTGGGAGGTGGAGATGCTATTTCCTGTGGGGCGGGGTGGCATCAGGAGTGGATGGGGGCGAGCAAGTGTGAATATGTACATGTGTATAT
>JAYMFT010120769.1:0-13262 GCA_038088735.1 Panulirus argus | reverse complement strand
TCCCCCTTTCTCAGTTCTCTCTATATTTCAATTAGGGCCCGGCCTTGATGTGGACTTTTGTCCGTGACTGGAGCCTTAAGCATAAAAAAAAAAGAAAAAAAAAGAAAGAAAAAAAAAAGATCCACATATTCTTTGAGGACTAAAAAGAAATTATTTTACTTCAAGATTTAAATAGGATTTCTGAAAGAAATTTTTTTCTGAATAAAAGGCTGTTCACAAGATTTTAGTGCAAAGTCTTATTTTTCGTACATCTTGAATTGATTATATTTTGCTTTTGTTTTCATAAACATCATCGTAGGAATGAACAAGTAAATATAATTTTCTTTTCATGGATTTTGGAGTAAACATTTTTTATCGAAATTCTGAATTTTAAAAGAAATATGATAGAGTGGATAATTTTTATAAGGAAATATATTTAATTGGATATTGTTTTTGAAGGAAATATGATTGAATGAATGATTATTTCTGGAAATATGACTGAATGGATATTTTTTAAGGAAATGTAATTGAATGGATGATTTTTTTTTTATAAAGTGATTGAATGGATATTTTTAACGAAATATAATGAAATGAATATTTTAGGAAATGTAATTGAATGATATTAGTTTTTAAGGAAGTATGATTCTATAGATAGTTTTTTAAGGAAATATGATTAAATGGATAATCTTTTAAGGAAATATAATTGAACAAATGATTTTGTAAAGAAATATAATTAGATGAATAATTAAAAAAAATATATAATTAACAGGATAATTTTCTAATAATTATGATTGAGTGGATAATTTTTTAAGGATATATGATTGATTTTATATTTTGTTATAAAATGTAATTGATTGGATAATTTTTTAAGACAATATAATTGAATGGATAATTTTTTGGGATCCAGTATAAAGATATTTTTCTCAGAAATAAGACGTTAGAAGTATTGATGTAAGATGTTTTTCTGTACGACTTATAACGCTGGGATGCCGTAAAATCATCTTGATTCATATACTGTCCATTTAAAAGCTACAGGATTTAGACATTACAATCACCTGAATAGCAAGATATGACCTTTTTGGAAAAATAGAAATGATTGCTTTATAAAGGTCAAATCATGTGATGCAGACGAGTATAAAGCAAAACTATTACTGTTTTTTCAAGGGTCTGGATGTATTTTATTCACTCTTAGGTTTACGTAAAACCGGATTTTATAGTTTTTAAAATTTTGATAGTAAAACGAAAGTTGTTTTCAAAATAAACATATATCGTACGACTGGGATGGTTTTTATTCCTATAACTTTTTCGTTATATTGGTTTTAGATTAAACTTTTCTGTTTTCATTATTGAATCCCCCAAATGATTGAGCTGTACTGTTGCAAAGGCAGCTCTTGTCTGCCAGATGTGACAGTGAGTCTCATAAACCTCCGATTGGAGGAACCTTTTACCCGAGCTGTGTCTAGGGGAGGCGGGTTTCCTCCAAGTTCGCCCAGCACACCCTCGCTTTTACCGGCCTCAGCCGTAAAGCTCTGCTGACAGCGGGACACTGTTGGGTCTGCGTGCAGTCAGAGAAGCTTTAACCGGTGATTGTGTTTGCATATCTGTGCTTGCTTGCTCGGTTGTGTGAATCTTGATATATTCGAAGTGCGTTCCTCTGATATGCGTGTCTAGTTCTCCTCCACAGAGAAAATATTCTGTCCACCTCAGGCTCATGAATCTCCCGTTATTCCTGCTGGTTGATGCAGCATCTTAATCCGAGTTCCATTGGTATTCAGATGCTTTCTGGCAGACTAGATATTAACAGTCCACTCAGCCTTCTCTTTGTTTTCTAATTCCAATTGCACTCACTCTCTCGTGGAAACCAAGGAGGTTCGTTACCGTTACACATGATTTCCTTTCCTTAGAACCGTATTGTTTCTTTAAAGTAGTTTCTCCTCTGCGATAAGGCAACCATTTGCTTTCTGATCATCTTTTCCAGTACCTTATAGACCTTCTTCGCTCGTCAGAGGGGGACTGGCTTGTAGTTCAGTGCCTCTCCGGTCTCCTCACTTACGGGTATGTATGACGTTTGCCTCTCTTCCACTCCCATAGCATTTTGTTCTTCTTGAGCGACAGTATTTCTGGAGGTTTGACAAGAGCATTTCTCGGTGCCACCTGTCTGTCATGTACTCCTCTCGACAGAACAGGTGAGATCTTATCTCTTTAGTAAACTTTGTTTCCACAACTCCCACAATATTCAGGTGTGTTTTTCCCTAATACGATTTGCATTAACGTACATTACTTTCAGTCTGACATTACGATCACCTGACCGTTCTGCGGTTCTGGCGTGGCTGCTCCGTTCTCTTGTCTCATTTGGTGTCGCCGGTTTCTTGTCATCTGACTGTATTCTTTGCCTCTCTCTCTCTCTCTCTCTCTCTCTCTCTCTCTCTCTCTCTCTCTCTCTCTCTCTTTCCCGAACTAGTACCTTGGCTGCCCACGAATCGACTGGGTGCGCAGCGCAGCTCCGTACGGTAATTGTAAATATTGACGGCGCAGGAACTCACAGTGAACAGGGTCCATTTTGACCGCTTATCACCCGCACCACTACCACCGCCGCCACCGCCCGTGCACCCGTCACGCCCTAGACGCCCGCCCATCCACCACGCCCCCAGATAAACATGACGCCATCGCCTGTGAGAAGGCGTTGTCATGTATCGATAAGTGTACACTAGATTACAGCCTGATGACCCCTAGCCGCGGCCGGGCTTATCCTGGGCGGAGTGTTGACCCAGAACTGAGATAAACGAGGGCGATTGTTAGCGTGGCACACTGGCGGGGAATAGTAATGGCTTGGTGATGACGGCTCCTGTGGCAGGAGAGGACGGGGAGAGGAGGCGCCAGCAGGGAGCGACAACAGGTGTGTGTGTGTTTGTGTGTACGTACCTAAAAAAAAAGCAAGTGCACACACACACACCTGTTGTCTGTACGCAAGGTATAAAAAAAAAAAAGTGTCTCCCCAGATGTCTGTCAAATTTCGAAGCGATCATTACGACTCGTGTTGTCTCGTTAGGGTTGTTAAGCGTGAATATGAGACAAATTTCCAGATAATTATGGCTGTTATATTCATCGAAATGTGAGAGCAAAATAATATTTATTATAACAAATGACAGGAAGTGTCGCTGGCAATCAATATGTTACAATATCACGAAAGCAAGGCTACCGGTGTGAGGCCAGACCAGCGGGCATTTCCCAGAATTCTTCGTCCGTTGTGTCATACGGTTTCACAGAGAGTGGTAAGATACCAGGTATTCACCAGGTGTTTACCATTTCTACGTATGATACAAGGTTTGAGAAACGGAGCGTCATACCATCTCCCAGTACATCACAGGCCATCACACGCTCTATGTACTGTAGAGGGAAATCTACAGCAAGTAAAATGTCCTCGAGCATTTTGGCCACCTGACTCTTTTGTAGCATTGCATTGATATTGTGTGCGTGGGGGGAGCCAGCTTGGCCAAGATCTATTGCTTTCTCTGGATGGTTTCCCCATCTGTCTTGGAAAAGTTATGGGGAAAAACAAAGTTTCCTGGTATTATATCAAGTTGTCCGTTACATCTGTGCCATATATATATGTGTGTGTGTGTGTGTGTTACCTGGCTTCGCCTGCTCGGGTTTGCACCGCGAGTAAGGAGCCGCCGTTGGCAAGGCTTTACGATTCGTAGTACACTCTCGTCAGAGAACTTTTTTTTTTTAACTCAAATTAGTTTGCACTTCTCCGCTGCTGGAAGTAGCGTAGCCTTGGGCTGCAGGAGCCTTTAGAATGATCTTGGGTAGCACCGGAACTCTCTCCTATAAATTGGTCCTGGGTTTATTATATATATATATATATATATATATATATATATATATCAGACGGGAGAAATCGAATGTAATGTTACGATGTGACTGTCAATAGTGAGTACAGGAGTCATATTCTGGGCGGCTTGTCTACACGTTTGTCTTTTATTATTTTCTATTCATTTTTTAGATATGTAATCGTGGTTGACCCCCGTGTAATGTAATATTCTGCATATCAATTATAAAAAAGGAATTTTTAAGTAATTCATGTTTTTCTTATAATGAAAACAAAATATTGCAGTAAATCAGTGAGGATTCAAGTAAAGTTGTGATTTTGAGGACATGATGACAACTTTTATAATATATTTTGTCCAGTTTTCATAAAAGTGATCGTAAGAAATCACTGAATGTGAGTGTAGAAAGCTGCCATCCATGTCTTTAGACTGTGCGTTCAGAGTAGAACTCCAAACAGAGTAAGACATGATAAAGTGGAACCGTCTTCCATGACGTTTGTCCAGCGGTGTCCGGAACTGCCGGAACTGCGCCGAAGTTTTGAAAGGGAGGGCGGTCGGGCTTTTTAACCCTCCACCTCGACTTGTTCAAGCGGCCGAACTTCGTTCAAGTCGAAAAGAATATCAGGACCTTCCTTGACGGGTCTGTTATGTCTATGGATAATCATGGGCTTTGCAGACCATTGGAAATGCCCAGTGCGGGTTGGATCATACGGGCACTCATCTAATGGCGAGTCAGATGTCCTTTTTGTATGACGAAGATGAATCCAGCCGGTAATGGGAACCAGACCATTCTTCTCCCTTCCTCAGTCAGCCGTGACGGTTTCACGGACCATGTGCTGTACACACGGCACACTGCTGTGCGTATATGCCGACGCACACGTGTGTTCTTTTCAGCACACACACACACACATACGCGGATTTTTCCCGTGTCCATCAGAGGTAACCAGAGGAAAGAAAATGGGAAGTGGGAGAGCGGCCTTAGACCTTATACAGCTCCAGTGCCAGGAGACGAGTAGTCGGAGGTGCGTTCTCCCGCCACCAGTGGCGAGGTGAGGATAGGAGGGCATATACAGGCTGGGTGGGAGGCGTGTCCGTATATGCGTAGGTCTTCTTCCAGCGGAAGAGGCAAGTACCGCTGGACGGCTGACTGGAACGGCGAGTAGGTCTGGACCGTTGCAATGCGGACTTACAAGATAACGTGTACAAGATTTCGTTGCGATATATCACTCGTTTAGAGCAGTGTCTCAATCATTTCTCTGGGTCGAGGAGAGCGGCAACTAAGCAGCAGCTAATACTTTCTCGTATCCCCGACCTCTCCCATCTATTCTTTCCCGTTCCATCTGAAGCATGATTTTGATCAGCTTCATTAGCAGTTTTGCCTTGGCAGCCATTATCCAAGATCAGTCTAGAATAGCTTTATTAAAGATTACGAATAGCTGGGCTTCTGTAAATTTTGTTCTTCAAGCATTATAGAATTTCTCGGAGATCTTGAAGGATGATCGCGAGACCATGGTTGAAGAACACAGAACACACGTGACTTAACTGGCACACAAACTGGGAATACTGTATTCCTTTTCTATCTAATTCATACAGCAGCTGTGGTAACAGCAGAGACTGGCGGCATAGAAGCAGGAGCAGCAGGAGCAGCAGCGAAGAATGCGAATTGTGAGATCTGGTTCTGGAACTCGCATTTCAATGGCCGCCCGTGTGCAATTTTCCTGTGGGCTGCACCGCCATTATTTGGCGGACCCCACCACAAAACCCTGGCCTCCGCCGCCGGCCTTTTGTCTCACTGATCCAGTCGTCAATTTGTCCGTGCTCTGCTGACCCCTTTTGTTGCCCTCTCTGGCGGTGTTCCTGCCGTCTCAGTCACATTCGGGAGTTTTGCCGTATTTTTTGGACGCAGTCTTTTTGAGCTCTCGTATATATCCTGATACAATTTTTTTCTCCGTTTCATTTTTCGTGATTTTATGGCATTTGTTTCTGCTATATTTAAGAGCTATGATGGGTTCGTTGGGGTAGTATTGTGATTTTTTTTTTTAACGTGTTGCCATTGTTTTGAGGGATGTTAGTATTAAATTGCGTATCTAAGTGGTGGTTTGTACCCGTGTTCTTTATTTTGGATGTTCGGAAGGTTTTCATACACTTGGAGCGTTCCCATTGTTTTGATATTTAATCTTTATTTCGTACACGTTTATATATATATATATATATATATATATATATATATATATATATATATATATATTTATATATATATTTCGTCTCTTAGTTTATACCGATAAAAAATTATCGTTGGAGCGTTTGATGTGAGATGCACTTTAAGGTTTTGACATCTTTTAGGTATAGTTTTTATTTTTTTATATCTGTATTTTATATTCTTTTTTTATTTTTTTTTTACCGTCACAGGAACCTGTTTTGAGTCAAGTGTGTCAAGGTGTTTGAAAACTCCGGATTCGAGCTGGATTCGCAATACCCTTTTAGTTCAGCAATATTCAAATAGTTCGGCTTTTTCATGCGGCTACTTGGGTCTCAGTTCAGCACGAGGATGGAGACGAATCGTGCATATTTATGTCGAGCTTCATGTCCAAAAAGCTAATTATTGTTCAGTAGTTTTGATGAATTGTATGATTTTTATCGGGCCTGATGGAATTATTGATCGATGGTTTGATCAGTGTCGAAGATAAACGTCCAATCGGATTATTCTTCCTGCCTACCTCCCTTGCCGCTTGGTTTGCCGAAGGATATTGGACTGTTACCAAGTCGCGGGAGGGGTTGCCTGTGTTAACTGCCCTGCACGGCCTGGTAGACCAGGCTGCCCGTGTGGTCGTAGACCGAGGTGCTCGAGTTCCAAGCAGCTTCCAAAACCGCCTTACTCTCTTAGAGAAAGGATACGACCCCCCTCGAGCCACCATACCCACTGGTTATGCCTTCTTGATCGAGATGTCAGGATGAGGTATTTGGATGTCAGGATGAGGTATTTGGTATCAGGCCAAGGTGATCGGCTGGAGGGGCCAAGTTGAGCAGCAGGTACGCGGGACCTGACTCTTCACATCCCTTGCTGTGGTGTCACGGGTGTGCAGTATGTATGACCCTAACAGGGATCATCCTGGGCGAAATCCCTGCATTTGGGATAGTGTTTTTATAGTTCTGGCTCAAAAGGTTTTTCGGTCGCTTGTTGTGTTTGGAGTACGGAACAGATGATCGGGTGAGTTCCTCGGTCTGTGGTGTGTGTGTGTGTGTGTGTGTGTTGTGTTCAGTACAGATGATCAGGTGAGCTCCTCGGGCGATGGTGTGTTTGGCGTTCAGGTGATCGGGTGAACTTTTCTCGGGCGGTGGTGAGTGTGTGTGTGGTGCTCAGTGCAGGTCATCAGGTGAGCTCTTCGGGCGTTGGTGTGTGTGTTCACCAGGTAAACTCCTCGTCTGATGGCGTGTGTGGTGTGCTGCACAGATGATCAAATCACCTCCTTGGGCCGTGGCCTGACGATGTTGTTCACGGGCCGCCCAGGGTCGAGCGCATGGGTTCGAATCCTGGTTACGGCAGTCGGTCCACAGTCAACCCAGCTGTTCATCCATCCCTACGGTTTGGTCGATAAAATGGGTACCTGGCTCAGGCTAGGGTATATATGTTTAAAGCGTTAATGGGATGGCCTTGATTAGGGCCTTAGCTGCCCGTGCCGTCTCAGCTATCATAGAAAAAAAAAAAAAAATATAAAAAAGAGACTTGTGGATGTTACTGTCCTGAGAGGGGCAGCTGATGGGATGTCTGATTACTACCTTGTGGAGGTGAAGGTGAAGATTTGTAGAGATTTTCGAAAAAGAAGAGAGCATGTCGGGGAGAAGAGAGTGGTGAGAGTAAGTGAGCTTTGAAAGGAGACTTGTGTGAAGAAATATCAGGAGCGATTGAGTGTAGAATGGCAAAAGGTGAGAGCAAGTGAAGTGAGGAATGAGATGTATTCAGGGAAGCAGTAATGGCATGTGCAAAGGATGCATGTGGCATGAGAAAGGCAGGGAGGTGGGCAGATTGGGAAGGGTAGTGAGTGGTGGGATGAAGAAGTAAAGTTTTTAGTGAAAGAGAAAAGAGAGGCATTTGGACAATACTTACAAGGAAGGAGTGCAAATGACTGGGAGATGTATAAGAGAAAGTGGCATTGGTCAAGAGGAAGGTGCAAAGGTTGAAAAAGAGGGCAAATAAGAGTTGGGGTGAGAGAGTATCTCTAACCTGTTAGTGATGAGAGGGCCTTAGAAGTGAGTCAGTTGTTGCTCACCGTGATACAGCACTGGTGGCTGATTCGAGTGAGAAACTGCAGAAACTGATGACTGAGTTTAGAAAAGTGTGTGAAGGGTTAAAGCTGAGAATAAATGTGCATTAATCACTATCAGAAACTTAAGAAAATTTATGAACATTTTTTTTCACCATACTTTACAAAAGAAGCATCACAATATGCTATATTTAATTATGGCATGTTAAAAAAAGATATGATATATACCCTATATCTGAGGACACATTTAAAGTTGTTTGATACTTTGCTAGCTATTAAGGGGTAGTTTGACAAGGTAGGGATTTGTTTATGTTAGTTTTCAAGGAGGGTGTAGTTTGCAGGCATGACTTGCTTCACCTCTGTTGAGTTCAGTTATACAAGACCGTAAAATTTCTTGATGATATTACATGAAACTTTCAAGAATAAATTGAAGACAACATGTGAACTCTAAAGATAAAACCATTTCATTACAACAAAATTAGAAATAGGCACCAACTTTCCATTTCCTTGAGTTAAAGACCTTTATCTTAGTGCTTGCTTCTAATGTTATGAGGCTTCTGTAGAGCTCAGGAAGCCAGCTACATCCACCGATGAGAACCAGTGGTAAAAACATATATTGATTGATGTGTGTTTGTTCATTTGCAGAGTGCAGGTCAGATGAGTAGAAGTGCTTGGTGTCTTTGTTGTAGTGGTTGCATTATGAGCATGATGGGTCTTTGGAGACGAGAAAGTGTTTCTAGTGTTGTAAGGTTGGGTGATGTCCAAAGCATAGACAGAAAATTGTGCCTTCTAATGGGTGTAGTATGTTTTGTGGGTTGGGATTTAAAACTGAGTTGGAAAAGCATATTTTTAGTGATTCTCAGGTTTCAGGATATGGAAAATACAGTGTCAAGCACTTTTGTATAATTACATTGTTAGGACTGAGTACAAATAGAGAGAACCAGAATATAATACACCCAGCTGTCACTGGGTGGAGCAGGCAGATGAATTAAGGAACAGGTGAAGTTACAATTTTTTTTTTACCTATAAAGTTATCTAAATTGTATGAACCATTTAGTTTCATATTATATATCTCTGCTATGTTTGATAAAAGTTGACTCACGAATTTGTATGTGATAACACTGCTCCAGTCAGTTTGATGACCAAAATCTATAAGGTGGAAAACCATTGCATTAAATTCTTGACTATACCCTAATACCATTTTTATGTTGTTTACCCCAGGTATTAAGAACTGTACCAGTTTGACCAATGTAAAACTGATCACACTTTTTACAGTGGATATTGTAAACAACCCTGCTGAGAAGTTACAGAATCTTTGATAAGACTTTCCTTAACAGTATTAATTTTACTTAAGGCTACATAATTTTGAAAAGTTTTTAACAAAACAGGAACTTTAAGCAAGTTTTCACAATTATGCAATACTAATAAGAAAAGCTATATTATGAAGAATTCACAGGAGAATGCCTTCAGAAGTGTCTCCAAAGTAAAAAAAAATACCAGCACAGCAGAATTTATCAAAATTTATCACATTACTTCAAAGCACCATATTATATGAAAATCCTTTATATGATCCAGTTGACTACTGATCAACATAACATGCATATGTGCTGAGGGATTAATTTTTTGCTTTTACTCTGGTTAAGGGTGATTGTGCAGAAGATATGTGTGAATTGGTTAAGAATGATTGTGCAGAAGATATCAAGTTAACTATCTTTAGTTTTCTCTTTAGTTAAAAATTACAAGTAAAATGCTTTCCATTACTCATTGGCATTGGTGCTCCAGTCATATGAAATGTATTTCAATTTCCATTTCCTTGAGTTAATGACCCTCATTAGTGCTTCCTTCTTCTTCGGAAAAGCTACATTATGAAGAACCCACTGGAGAACATGTTCAGAAGTTTCTCCGAAGTCAGAAGAATACCAGCGCATCAGAGAGGACAGGTGGACAACAGCCTGGTCTTCGTCTATCTGAAGAGCTTCGTCGGTTTCAAGAAAGGCCTCTGTTGCTACACGTAATTCCTCGTTAATATTCTATAAAAAGGAGGAGCGAAATGATGAGAAAAGACAAGGATATTCATAACAGATATAAAATTGCACACCACTCAAAATTGTGCTCTCAGAATAATCACTAGCTGCCTTGCAACTACAAACACTTAACACCTACACAATGAAAGATCCTCCCAATACAATCCCACCTCCACATGCTTGGTACTCACTTCTATGCAACAGCACTGGACCCCTCTTAACCAAGCCATAACTAACCACCAACCCCACCCCTAAGAAGAAATAAGAAGCTTACCCCTGCCTCACACTTTAGTAACCTCTACTCACACATCCCACCGACCCCAACAAATATAAATCTGACAAAATATATACACATTGAAATAACCTGAGAAGCACAAAAAATATGCCTTTCCCAATAGAATTTACAGTTTTCTGTCTATGCTCTGGACATCACCCAACCTTGCAACACTAGAAACACTTTCTCAATGTCTCCAAAGATCCATCATGCTCATATTGAAACTACTACAACAAAGACACCAAGTGCTTCTACTCAACTGACTTGCACTCTTTGCACATGAACACACACAAAACACATCAACATGTTTTATTACCAATGGCTCTGACCGGTGGATGTAGCTGGCTTCCTGAGCACTACAGAAGCCTCATAACATTAGAAGGAACCCCTGGGGCAGACATATGCAGGGAAAACCACAAGATGGAAAATATGAAGTATCAAGCACTTTTATATAATTACATTGTCAGGACTGAGAGAGAACCAGAATATAACATACCCAGGTGTTACTGGGTGGGGCAGGCAGATGAATTAAGAAACAGGTGAAGGGATCAAGACACAGGTCACCCTCTACGGCCTCACCTCTCTCAGGTTACAATTTTTTTTTACCTAGAAAGTTTTAAGACACAGGTCACCCTCTATGGCCTCACTCCTCTCAAGTTACAGTTTTTTTTTACCTATAAAGTTATCTAAATTGCATAAACCATCTAGATTCGTATTAATATCTCTGCTATATTTGATGAGATGACTCATCAATATTTCTATCCAATACGGAGTTACTGTATGTGATAACACTGCTCCAGTAAGTTTGATGACCAAAATCTATTAAGTGGAAAACCATTGCATTAAATTCTTGACTATGCCTAACACTATTATTATATTGTTTAGCCCTAATATTTAGTAACATATCAGTTTGACCAAAGTAAAACTGATCACACTTTTTACAGGGATACTGTCCACACAACCCTGCACAGAAGTTACAGAATCTCTGATAAGACTTTCCTTAACAGTATTATTTTTACTGGACTACAATGATATGAAAAGTTTTTTGTTCACAAATGATTAAGCTGAACAATATAAAAAGACTTTAGCATGATCACAAGCTGAATTTAGGAAATGTTTGGATACTGTAATTTATAACCAGTGTCATAAATATTGCAAAGTTCCTTATCAATGAATTCTGAACTACTTATGTGAAATGTTTTATGAAAAACTGATAAAAACATAGAACAATTCATTTTATTGTGATGGGTAGAGTATAAGTGAGTATATGAAAACATATTAGGGGTTTATGATGTACACTAAATTTCAAAAGTTAACTTATTTAGTCTACCAAACAATTCAGATCGGGAAGAAATCAATTTTCATCTTTAACAATAGGCCACAAACAAAGATTATCATCAAAATACCAGTACTATTTGATATTACAAAGTAAGATGTCACAATAATATCTTGCTTTCAAAAAATTCCACATATAAATTATCTAAGAGGGCTTGTCCTGTTCTTATACTAAATTTATGTTGCTTACGTCAAACATAAAGATCCCTACCAGTCTGCCCAACATAAAACATACTACAGATTTTACAAGGGATTCTGTAAACAGCCTGCAGTATTAAGTAATCTTTACATGGAATTCTTTGAAACAAAATTACTAAGAGATATCCTACCCTCTAAAGCCATTTGGTATAGGTATGTTGATGATGTTCTTTGTGTTTAGCCTACAGACAAAACTTTACAACATTTCTTTCTTTACTTAACATTTAGTACCTTCTATCAAATTTAATGTGGAAGTGGATAATAACTGTAAGTTACCATTTTTAGAAACATGTTTAAGTTTAGCATACAGAGAAACCCCACCAATGTTTGTTCTTATATTCATTATCACTCAGCTCAACATGGCAGAGTTAAACTATCATTGTTCCTTAGGGCATTACATATATGCAATCTGGAATTTATTGATGATCAGTTTGTGAAGATATATTCTAAAAGATCAAAGTTAAAATACCCTAGATCTTTCACTGATAAATCCCTTAAGCTGGCAAAGAAATAATTGTATTGGGTTAAACCCAAACCTCCCCTTGATACCAAGAATCTTTTAGTTCTCTCTTTCAGTGATAATTTAACATTACTTCCCAGTTTGCTTAAATCCTTTAACATAAATGTAGCCTTCAGCAACAAAAATACTATAAAGAATATCTTAATCAAAAACAAGTAAATTCTGCGGGCTGTGTTTACAGAATCCCTTGTAAAAACCGTAATATTTTTTATGTTGGGCTGACTGGTAAGGATCTTTATGTTAAACTTAAGCAACATAAATATAGTATAAGAACAGGACAAGAATCAAATGCTTTGTTTAATCATGTTAAAAAGTATGACCATTGTATTGACTGTAACTCCTTTACCACAAGATATATCACTGACTTTTCTATTATTAATTACACAGAGAATTGTAACATTAATATCAGCAAAGTTTGATAGCTTTGTTGTTGGCAAAATTTGTAAATAGTTCCCTTTCCTGTCCACATAATAAAAATTTTATGACAGGCATGATGCCAGACCTGAACTCCAACAACTCTAACACCACCATCTGGTAACGGGTGTTTACCAATGAATCTAAGCTACATCTCTTCCTTGTATATCAACTGACTGTTCTACATCTTCTATTTCGTTCTTGTATTTCCAATGACGATGTGATTATTACACGAAAGTGCACTTAGGAACTTATCATGTTTCATTTTCCTTGTTGTTATATGCATATACTAGATCACGCACACAACTGTGACCTGATATTTCTTCACACAAGTCTCCTTTCGAAGCTAACTCACTCTTACCACTCTCTTCTCCTCAACATTCTCTCTTCTTTTTTGAAAACCTCTACAAATCTTCACCTTTGCCT